>APFE031539699.1:0-12902 GCA_000404065.3 Pinus taeda
GCTCTCGTTATTATGTTACTTTTATTGATGATGCAACCAAAAAAACCTGGATTTATTGTATTCGAAATAAATTTGATGTATTTGATACTTTCAAGCAATGGAAAGCTTTGGTTGAAAATGAGATAGGAAAAAGGTTGAAGTGTCTCAAATCAGACAATGGAGGTGAATATTGCAGTAAAGAGTTTGATAGGTACTATTCTAAGAATGGAATTCGCAGAGAGAAGACAGTTCTAGTAACACCACAAGAAAATGGTGTGTCAGAAAGGATGAACACGACAATCATGGAGTGTGCAAGGTGCATGAGATTGCATGCAAGATTTCCTTTACAATTTTGGGCATATGTTGTAGATACTGTTGTTTAGCTAATAAACAGAGGGCCTTCAAGTTCCTTGGATGGTGGTATTCCAAAGGAGGCATGGACAGGTAAAAAGGTAAACTAATATTTTTTAAAGACTTTTGGTTGTGAAGCCTTTGTCCATATCAATAAATAAAATAGAACAAAGCTTGAGGCAAAATCAAATAAATGTACCTTTATTGGATATGGTGTTAATGATTTTGGCTATCGCTTTTATGATTATGAAAAAACATAAAATAATTAGGATCAGAGATGTCATATTCAATGAAAAGGTTTTGTATAAGGATTAGCTGTTGGAAAAGAAACATGAAAAAGAAAATAGAGAATACACAATGCTTGACGATATCACAGGAAAAGTGATGGTGCCAGAAAATCATAATGATCAACAGCTAGAACAACAAACTTAACAACAACAAGCACCTCAAACACCTGAAAGTGGTGTTAGAAGATCTAATAGGATAAGTAGACCTCCTGAACGATACTCTCCTTCATTATATATATATTGTTGACTAATTCTGGTGAACCAAAATGTTATAAAGAAGCAGTGTAGGTAGAAACCAAGAAGAAGTGGGAGCAAGCCATGAAAGAAGAGATGGACTCCTTATCACATAACCAGAATTGGGACTTAGTCAGGTTGCCTGAAAGTAAAACAACATTGCAGAATAAATGGGTTTACAAGTTGAAGGAAGAAGATGGAGGTAGAAAAAGGTATAAAGCTAGACTTGTGGTGAAAGGGTTTGCACATTAAAAAGGGTATAGACTTTGATGAGTATTTTCTACCTGTTGTGAAAAATGACTTCAATTCAGAACTATTTTAAGTCTAGTAGCAGCTGAAGATTTTCATCGAGCAGTTAGATGTAAAGACAATCTTTCTCCATGGGGATTTGGAGGAAGAGTATATATAGCAGCAGCCACAGGATATGAGGTAAAAGGAAGGAGAAAACTAGGTGTGGCAATGAGAAGAGCTGTATGACTTAAAACAGGCTCACAAGGCCAGTGGTAATCTAAAATTTGACAAGTTTATGTCTGAACAAGGTTTACTCATGTCACTCAGATCATTATGTTTATCTAAACAAAAGAAAAATGATGGCAGCTATATTATATTTGTTTATTGTATGTAGATGACATGCTTGTTGTAGGGTCTAACATGTAAAAGAAATAAATGTTTGCTCAAAAGAAAAATTGGCAAAACTCAATTTGCAATGAAGGATTTGGGTGCTGCAAAATACAAATCCTTGGTATGAGAATAACAGAGATAGGAAGAATCACAAATTAACATTTTCTCAAAGTGAGTACATAGAAAAGGTGTTGAAAAGGTTTAATATGCAGAATGCAAAACTAGTTAGTATACCTTTGGCTAGCCATTTCAAATTAAGTAAGGAGAAGTGTCCCAAGACTCAGAAAGAAATGGCTTATATGTCTAAAGTTCCATATGCATCAGCAGTTGGAAGCTTAATGTATGCAATGTTCTGCACAAGGCCTGATATTACACATGCAGTGGGAGTTGTAAGCAAGTACATGAACAATCCAAGAAAAGAACATTGGATGGCGGTGAAGTGGATTCTCAGGTATTTGAGAGGTACCACAAATCAAGCATTATGCTTTGGTGGTTCAAATATTTCTCTACGGGAATATGTTGATGCAGATATGGTAGGTGACAGAGATAACAGGAGAAGCACAATAGGGTATGTGTTTACTATAGGTGGAACAACTGTCAGTTGGGTCTAAAAACTACAAAGTGTTGTTGCACTCTAAAAAACAAAAGCAATGTATAATGTTGCTACAGAGGCTAGTAAAGAAACGATTTGGTTACAAAGGTTTCTGGATGAATTAGGTAAGAAGAAGGAGTTGGGCAGGTTATATAGTGATAGCCAGAGTGCCATACATCTTGCAAAGAACTCTGCATTTCATTCCAAGACTAAACATATACAACTCAAGTACCATTTCATATGGTCAGTGTTGGAAGATGGACAGTTGAAGCTGGAAAAGATACACACTAGTGAGAATCCTACAGATATGTTAACAAAAGTTGTAACCAGGGAGAAACTGAGAATATGCTTAGTTTCAATTGGTCTTCAAGTATGATGAAGAAGATGAGAAACAACCAGGTCCACAGTGGATTCATTGTCCAAACAATGAAGCAGCAGTGGAATTGTTATAATCAGTCTCCAAGTGGGAGATTTTTGGGTGTGGAGCCTAATTATCTTCAATATTCAAAGGTATTGCCGCATTGGACCCCAGTTCAAAATGGGGTGGAAACGCTACCCGTAAAATATTCGCTACAGGGGGGGTCCAAGGAGGGGGTGGCTGCGACATTTTGGGAGCCCTCCCCTGGCGGGGGGTTTCGGGGGCAGCGCTCCCAAAGCTAAGAAAAGATGTAAAAATTCCTTGTAAAATGTTGTAATTTCATAGCCAATCTGAGCCATTCATTAGGCAGAGATCTGACGATAGAAGTTATGTTTAATTTAGGGTTTTTTTGCCCTAGAAGGCAACCCCTCACTATATATGAGGGAATTGTATTGTGTCTATATGAGATATTTGTATTCTGAGTGAGGAAGAAAGAGGAGATTGAGAGCAAAGAGGGAGTTGCAACGGATCTGCAATAGGTTGTATCTCTTTAGTTTGATGGATAATATAATAAAAGAAGGACTAACTGTTTCTCCGTGGATGTAGCCCAAACTGGGTGAGCCACGTATATTTGTGTCTCTCTTGTTTTATGCATTTTTTGTGTTTATGTTTATGCAATATATTATGTGTTCCATTGCTCTGTACTATATAATTTTCTAACAAAGACTGGTTTTGGGGTTGAGATGGTCAATGTTGCAAAGGAAAGGATGTGCTCCAATTACTTTGAGATGGATGTGCATAAGCTTGAAATTTTGATTTAGGGTCTTGTATCATATCAAGTTGAATAGGTTGCCATGGCCCTCTTGGAGCTACATAACATAGCTGCATTGGCATTTGACTTGCTCCACTGTCCTCTTGGTAAACTTCCTTCAACCTTGGTAATGATGGAAAATATTTAACATTATGTGATTCTTCATGGATGACACAAATATTAGCATCTTATTTTTTCTCATTTTGAATTCTTAACATTTCTACTTGTACACTTAGATTGCTAAGAATTTATGTTTTAAATTTATCAAGAAAATTTCCAAGATTAGCTTGACTTACCAATTTTGATGTTGATTTACTTACTCTTTCCCTTCCACTTGATATGTGTTTGCATGTTTCACAAATTTCTTCAAATGATAGTTGGTATACATTACCTCTACTCATGAGATCAAGGAGATCAATCCACTCATCCCTAACCGTTCTTAGTAAGAGGGTTTTTAGTGTATTAGATCCTAAATGATGTATTGTTTCCCTCTTAACATTATACATGAACCTCTCTATTAGATCCTCAAGGCTCATCTTCTCTTTGATTCGTTCTAAAGATTTCTTCCTTAAGACCATGATCTTTATATTTTTCTAGAAATATCTTTTTCATATCATTCCATGATCTTATTGAATTAGTCCCTGAACTCATTAACCATTTAAGAGCTCTATCCTTCAATGTTGCTAGAAACAATATCAGTTTTTGATTTTTTAATAAGTAATCATAAAATCTACAAAAAAATTCAAATTCAAAGAGAAAGGTTTCTGGATCCTTTGACCTTAGACCATGAAACTTTGGAAGAAAATATGGAGGGATGTTCTTCATGTGCACACTACCATCAATATCTTGAATGGGAAATCCAAGAGGATATTCCTCATTTTTATCTTCTTCGTCCATTTCTTCTACATTCTTTTCCATCTCTTCTTCTTCTACCTGCAAAAGTGGATGGTGATATGGCTCTTACTGTACCATGTGATCAAATGGGGGGTGGGTTGGTGTTGGAGAATTTTTTGTTTTTATGATTGAATGAAAACACTAATGCAATGCACTTTTATATTTTTGAAATGTGATATGCCTAATGCAAATATTTTTTTTGTTTTTTTTTTAAATTAAAAAAAATGAATCAACTAGGGAAGAAAATAATGCATACTTTGACACCTCCCTGGCAACGATGCCAAAAAGTGATGAGCCTCGGTATTGCAACAAGAATGCTGCAACTTCCAAGGCTACAGACTTTAATTATCAACCCGGGGTTCGTACAAACTTAAGAGGTATCAACACTATATGTGCAGCATACAATGTGTCCTTCCTTTCTTGTCATGATGTAATGGAGTGCATGTACTGAAATCAAATCCTAAACTAATTGTAGAAAATGAACTGAAATGGAAACCCTAACCTATTACAAGAAATAAAGTACAAAGAAAGAAACATATTCTAATTGCATAAAGGTCATGAACTAAATGGAAAAGAAACCTAACTTAACCCTATTTATCACATGTGATGATTTAAACTAACTGAGCATGGAATCTGATCTAGAGAGTGCTAATTATTGTGTGCATGAATAAATATAAAATAACTTTTTCCTTTTTATCTTTTTGCTTGAAAAATGTAAATGCTAATCTTTCTTGGTTCTTTGGCAAGGAAGACAGGTGTGGCAGAAAAGGAGTAGAATAGTTATGATGGCTTGGAGGGAAAGTATGGGCCTAATCCCAACTTCTAGTGATGATTTTTCTTAATTCGGGCCAAAAACAGGCCACTACAGGTTTTCTTATAGCATGTCTACAAGAAATACTTGTTCCTACATGATGTCCACAAGATCCCCTGTTTTATTACAAAAATCAGGCCGAAATCTTAGGAAGTGGTCCAGAAGGTGGAATGGAGCTTGGGAAAGGTGGATAACGGAATAATAAGGCATGGAGGTAGTGGAAACTACCCATAACTCAAGCAAAGGCTTCAAGATGGGTAGATTCGCTCAATGGAAATGGAAATTGTTTCTTTGGAAACATGGGTGGATGAGGCTTGGATGAGGCGAACGTGATAAGATCTACCTGCAATGTATAATATCCTGCAACAACACACATTATTATCTACATCTATCCACAAATTCATCTATACATGGGAAATATATATTAAATAACGGAAAATTACTTAGTCTAAAAATAAAAAATTTGAGAACTATTGAGCTAGTAAATCTATCAAATGCCTAACATAATCGAGTGAAAATGTAATGGGGTAATTTTTTTTTATTAAATAGATTTTTTTGTGATCTAATTAAATTGGAACCAACTCGATTGAAGTTTTTTAGCATGCTCTAAAAAAAAACAGAAATTTATTGTTCTTTGCTAAAAAGGAGTTCTAGAAATCTAGATTTGGGAATAAGAAGACTAATCCAAGTAACTCAATGATTACTATGAACTTCCAAAAATTTTCCAAGGATCAAATTATGCTTGTGATCCTACAAAAGAACTTACGTCAACCATTTAAGCCAATCCTACAATAAGAAATCATTAATACTAAATGTAGAAATGGAAAGAAATAAGAACAAGAGATGCGTGTGAATAAGAAGTGAAAAGAAGAAAATGAAATGATCCAAAAGGGCTCTAAGGCTCCTAGGATGGCCAAGCTCAAGGGAACTCAGAGACCTATGGCAAAGAAAAATATTTAGAAGCTGAACATGACACCAATCTTCATTATTTCCATTAATACAATTACATCCCTGCAACAAAACACAATGGAGCTGCAAAAATACGAGTTCTCTCCACAAGAAGGCTAATAAAAATCTATCCCTAGAAGGAAATTCGATTTGGTACTTATAAAAAATGATAAGGAATCATTCCCCTTGAAAGGAGGAAGATTTCCCCATCAAAATCCCTTGATTAGTGGATCTGGTTCCTAATATTAAAAATCTGCATTAAATGGCAGGGAACACATTCCTAGATTTTCTCAATCATTGGAGTTCCACAATTCGTGCCACAATTCCATAATATCTTGTTGATTTATTATTTAATATTGATCCTCCTGTAGTAGTGAGAAAATCCCTAAATTATCTCCTCCAAATCCTCATAATCTGCCCAATATTCTCATAATATTCCACAAAAATAAATAATAGTATGCATAAATATGAAATTATTCATAAACATTCATAATGAATATATTAAATTTAAAAAAACATTATCTAATGCAAAAAGAGGGGTTTAGTGTGCTGAAGGATGGTTAGATGGGCCTTAATTTATGTTTAATTTAGAGGCATGGATCTTAATTTATGTCTAACTTAGAGACCCATCATACCCCCCTGCTGAAAGTGTTGCCCATCCTCTAAGCAATTTAGTGACCTCATTGTGCCTCATCCATGGCCATGGTGGCCTCTCTCTTGTGCATTACTCAATCCTTTCTCTTAAGAATCTTGGCTATAAGTTCTACAAGGACAAGCCCAAAAATCTATTTGTGCATAGAAAAATCATTGTTTCTTCAGAACATTAGCTTGCCTTCTTCCCCTTATGCAAGATGGGTTCTTGAATATTTTTTAGTTTAGCAAGGTATTCCACATCCTTATAATCCTTCTGCTACCTTTTTCCACCATTTGGACACCTTTGAAACCCTCAAATGTTTTTAGATAAGAACTAGGACATCCTATAGTAATTCCTGTGAAAACTACAGGAAACCAACAAGAAACCCTATTAAAACTACATGAAACTTGTTTTGAGCATAAATGATAGTCTGAGCCTAGGGTAGGCTCTCAACTTAACTTCCATGTCTTTCTCCCATTTCTATAACATCTTTTAGGCCTTTGACAAAAGCTAGAACCGATTAGAGACCTCTTGGAAAGCCTCTTTTTATCACTGCAATTTGAGTCTTGTTTTGATGGTGAATGCCTCATTTCCTTTTGTTGTCTTCTTGTTCTCTCTTGTGGCCTAAATGATTGCCTAATGGCCTTGGAGTTTTATGTTTTGATTAGGTCTCTCTTAGGCACTGCCCTTTTTTGTTTTTAACACAATTTGTTCATTTCTTCCTTCTTGTAGTAGCATTTTGTCTTCCAATAGAAGTCATTCCTTCTTCCTTCAGAGTCTTCTAACTATATGGGAGTGATGAGAAATGATGTAGGTTTTTTAAAATGAAAAGGATGCTCTTTTTGTTTTTTTCAAGAAATTTTCAAAGTGAGACAGAGTGTAGGGTTTGTTCTTGAAATTATGAAATGGGATAGATGAACGATGGATAGATAGTGAATATGAAGTGGATGGAGGGCTTGGAGTGTTGTGGTGACTTGGCCTCTACAAAAAATTATTCTTTTAACTGTTGTCATTATTCCTTGAAATCATCACCCTTCATAATTTGACTTTTCAACATTGCATGAGTGAAGGAGTGAACTTTAATTAACTACTTGAAGGCGGATGAGACTGTTGACCCATCCTTAGCTTATAAAACCTCATGTCTCATGCATTGACAACAAATTTCTAGCTATAATATGCTCAAGAGAAGAGATCAAGAATATTGCATACATGTACCTACCTGATGGTTGTTGGAGGAACATGCATGTTGCTTTTGAGTTGATGTTGTTATGCTGCTCATGACTCAGGTACATCTTCTTGTCTGCCTTTTTCTTTTTTGTTGATCTTATTTTGCTGATGGGTTGTCTTCTTATTGATGTGCAAGTGTTGGGGGACCTATATCAACCTTCCCTAAAGAATACCCGAACTTTTGACCCATTTCTCCATCATATTTCCTCTTGTAACTTCTTCTCAACCTTCATGTAGAGATCTTATAGTAATTCAGAACTTTCTGTAGAGATCCTGTAGTAATTCAAGGCAACCTCTTGTAGCAGACTTCTTTTGTCCATATCTCCCAAATAGTAAAATGAAATCACCTGAAATTTTCTGAGCATGTTGTCATCATCATTATGCACCTCCCCATATACAAATCTTGGCCAATGGATGCACAAATCTCGAGAAAAACTAAAAATTGTTGATAGTGATGGAGGTTGATTTCTTGGAAACCATGCACTGGAATTTGCTGAAATTTCTTGGGCATGTTACCATAATCCATATGCATTGCCCCATGAAACAACTTTTAAAATGGATTTATGGATATCGAGAAAATTCAAAAATGGTTGTAGGTGATGGAAGCCAATTTCTTGGAAACCATGTACTTTAATTTGTTGAAATTTCTTGATCATGTTACCATCATCCATATCCATCTCCCCATGAAACAACTTGGAAAATGGATGAATGGTTTTCAATTTATGATAAAAATAAATTTCTTCTCTATGTATTTTTGTTTGTTGTAGTCAAATAGAGCATTCATGTAGTTTTTTAGGACAACATGAAAACTAAATGGAAAAATCTTGAGAATGATGAGTGGATGTTGGAAATAGATGAGGGTGATGGATTGGCATGGCCTTGGCCTTGTTGAAGCATTTGAGCAAAGGAGGAGAATGTAAAAATTTGACTTTTTTTTACTAGGCTTGACCAATTTTTTCTTTTGGTACCACTTGTTTTTGTTGCTTGTAGATGTTGAAGAGTACATGTGTTCATTAGAGAGATACATGGAGCAAAGATTTTTATTTTTTCCTTCTTTTTTTCCTTCTAGACCTACTAGCCGCCTCAAAGAGGTGTTCAACTAGTAGGTTTGCCTAGGTGCCTCAAAGGAGGTTTTCACCTAGGATATTTTCTTTTTTCTATTTTTTCTTTTTTCCCAACCCATTGACCGCCTCATGGAGGTTTTCAATCAATGAGCCAATCTTAAGTGCCTAAAAGGAGGTTTTCACCTGAGATTTTTATTTTTTTCTCTTTTTTTTTTTCTTTTTTTTCCTACCTTACTCTACTTGAAAAGAAAAAAATCACTTTCAAGTATAAGAATACTTCCAACGGAACCATGTGCACATCAAGATGATAGAAAAACTGATGTGTAGGCTTGAGATGTATGCTTTGACATGTACCTAAATTTGAGAGATCAAATTATTTGACTTTGATGATATCAAGCACATTTGAAGAAGAGGGTATTGCTGCAACTTAATGACCATTTGGAACCATATTTCAATATAGTTGTGATGCCCCGGGCCCACTTACTGATTTGGATCATCTTGTATGTCTTCTTCTTCCATGACCATCAAATATTCCTCGTGTTGTTGATTGTTCTCTTGAATACATGGAGGATTTGATGGTAACCATGAGGGAGCTTTCTCGATCTTCGATTTTGTTGTTTGCTCTTCATCAAATGCAACCCATGATCCTTTGGTATTCTCATTTGAATCTTCTTATTCTAGATGTGGTCCTTCAATGATATCAAGAGAATCTCTTTTTGCAATACCCCTTCCCGATCTATGGTGAATACCATTGAGCTCAAGAGGAGATGTTTGGAAGTGTTGTACCTCAGCATTGTAAATGGGCTGAGCTACTTCAATGTGTGGGTTTGGAAATGATGGTACAGGTAGTTGAGTGGGAGTGAATACTTGAGATGGATGTGATTGGGGTTGTGGTTGTGGTGGAGGTGAATGGTAGGGATAACATGGAGTTGGGTATGGAGGATATTGAGGAAAATAGTGAGGATATTATGGATGGCTCCCATAAATTCCTTGCCAACCCTGTTGCCAAGATTGGTTTTGGGGTTGAGATGGCCAATGTTGCAAAGGAAAGGGTGTGCTCCAATTACTTTGAGATGGATGTGCATAAGCTTGAAATTTTGATTCAGGGTCTTGTATCATGTCAGGTTGGATAGGTTTCCATGGCCCTCTTGGAGCTACATAACATAGCTGCATTGGAAATTGACTAGCTCCATTGTCCTCTTGGTAAACTTCCTTCAACCTTGGTAATGATGGAAAATATTTAACATTATGTGATTTCACATGGATGACACAAATATCAGCATCTCCTTTTTTCTCATTTTGAATTATTAACATTTATACTTGTTCACTTAGATTGCTAAGAATTTATGTTTTAAAGTTATTAGCAAATTTTCAAGTTTAGCTTGACTTACCAAACTTGATGTTGATTTACTTAATCTTTCCTTTCCTCTTGATATGTGTTTGCACGTTTCACAAATTTCTTTGAATTATAGTTGGTATACATTACCCGTACTCATGAGATCAAGGAGATCAATCTGTTGGGTTGTGTTATATTCTTTCTACGACTAGGCCACGTAGTTAACCGGGGGGTTAGAGGGGGGACAGAGAACCCCCTTCATTGCACCGATTGTGTAGTGGGGGTGGGGGGGTGTCACAGGGGTTTGAGGTGTACCCATAACCCCACTTTATGGGGTTCGGGACAACGCCTTGGAAAATTTTGGTTTTGGACACTATATTGGGTTCGGCATACCCACCTATGGTTTTGTGCATGATTTTCGCACATGTTTTTTGGACATGATGGTTTTTGATCCATGGTTTTGGACACGATGTTTTTTGGTCCATGGCATTGGATTCTTTGGCATGTATAAATATGTATTGTAACGTTGAAAGGAAAATAATGAAAAATCAAGCTAGTAGTCCCGGTTTTGGGATCCACGGGAAAATCTCTGTGTATATGTGTTTTATGTGTTATGCTCTCGCATTGTTTATTTTCTATGTTTTAGAATTCGTATGCAGGTAATTTTTGTACGGGGTTAAAGCCTACATTTAGTATCAGAGTTGTTTTTGGCTTCAAGGGGATGCCTCTATTGCTGAGGGGTTTCGCTCGAGCCTATGGTAGACCATGTTCAGTGGGAGATTTGCGAGATCGATTCTAGTGGTGAAAGAAGATGGCGAGCAGTGGAAATATAGAGATCGAGAAATTTAATGGTCATAGTTTTGAGTTGTGGAAACTCAATATGGAGGATCTGTTGGTGGATAAAGATCAGCGAATTACAGTAGATTCGGGTACTAAACCAACAGGAGTGTCCAATGAAGAATGGAAGAAGTTGGATCAGAAGGCAAAGAGCACAATACAATTGTGTGTCTCAGATTCAGT
Organism: Pinus taeda; assembly: GCA_000404065.3. NCBI lineage: Eukaryota > Viridiplantae > Streptophyta > Pinopsida > Pinales > Pinaceae > Pinus > Pinus taeda. The sequence goes on from APFE031539699.1 coordinate 11,168, forward strand.
ATTGCTGAATGTATGAAGGGAAGCTATAGCAAAGGCTTTGCGGGACAAGTTAGGGACTTTGTACCAATCTAAGTCTCTGGTGAATAAACTATTCCTGCGGAAAAAGTTGTATAACCTGAGGATGAAAGATGGAGACTCGGTGATAGAGCATTTGAATGCATTTAGTACTGTGGTAAGTCAGTTAGCTTCTGTTGATATTAAAATTTCAGATGAAGATAAGTGCATCAGTTTGTTGTGTTCTCTACTAGATTCATGGGATAGTCTGGTTATTGCAATAGATAGCAACACAACTACCTTACAATTTGATGAAATAGTCTCAGCCTTGTTGACAGAGGAGATGAGACGGAAAAATATGGAGAGCCAAAATGGTGATGCCTTGTCTGTACAAGGACATTACCAGAACAGAAACAAAAATAAGTCATTGAGTGGGAGATCTAAATCTAGAGGGAGATCTAAATCACCAGGAAAACCTGTAAAGGTGGTGTGCTGGAAATGTGGAAAGGAAGGACACTATAAAAGGGGCTGTAAATCTAAAGTTCTTGATAAAGGAAAGGGATCTGATGATGCTCCTTTTGCAGAGGCGAAAATCACCTCAGATGAAGGTGGGGATGTGTAATTGGCTTCTTTAAGTACACATGTACATCATGAGGCATGGTTGATTGACTCAAGTGCATCCTTTCACTTCACTCCCCATAGAGAGTGGTTCTGCGAGTATGAGAAATACGATGGTGGTGATGTCTTCTTAGGGGATGATAGGAAGGCTAGAATCATTAATCACGAAAAATTAAAATTGAAGTTGCAAGGTTGAAGGGTTAGAACACTTTTGGGTGTTCTACATATTCCTGCATTAGCCAGAAATCTGATTTCTGTAAGCAAGTTGGATGATGCAGGTGTAAAAATAGTGTTCGAGAAGGATACCGACAAGATGGTTCAAGGAGCATTGGTATTGATGTGGGGAGTTCGGATTGGAACTCTGTACAAGTTGCAAGGTAGCACTGTTGTTGATGGGTGCAACAGTTCTGTGGTACCTGAAAGTGGAGTTGAAAATCTAGTGGTCCCTGGAGAAAAGACCATGTTGTGGCATCAAAGGCTTGGACATATTGGAGAGAAGGGCCTTCGAATACTTCATGGTAAAGGTATGCTAGAAGGTATGAGTAATAGCTCTCTGGATTTTGATTTTTGTGAAAATTGTGTATATGGGAAGCAGAATCAGGTGAGTTTCCCCTCTGGAAGTAAGAGGGAAAAATAGATATTAGAGCTTGTGCACAGTGATGTGTTTGGACCTATGAAGGTTCCATCACTGGGTAAGTATGTGTACTATGTATCATTTATAGATGACTTCTCAAGGAATACATGGATATATTTCCTTAAGAAGAAATCTGAAGTCTTTGACAGGTTTAAAGAATTTAAGGCTCTGGTGGAAAATCAGACAGAGAAGAAGATAAAGGTACTGAGGACAGATAATGGTGGAGAATTCTGTAGCAAGGAATTTGCAGAATTCTGTAAGAAGTGTGGTATAGCACGGCAGAAGACTACTCCATATAGACCTCAGCAAAATGGAGTCGCAGAAAGAATGAACAAGATGTTGATGCAAAGGGCAAGAAGCATGCTCAGTGGTGCCAGGTTAGGACAGGAATTCTGGGCAGAGGCGGTGGATACTGCATGTTACTTGGTCAACAGGTCACCTTCATCAACGTTGGAGGATAAGACTCCACAAGAAGTATGGATTGGTAAG
>APFE031539699.1:12912-151683 GCA_000404065.3 Pinus taeda
TCTCAGGAATACATGGATATATTTCCTTAAGAAGAAATCTGAAGTCTTTGACAGGTTTAAAGAATTTAAGGCTCTGGTGGAAAATCAGACAGAGAAGAAGATAAAGGTGTTGAGGACAGATAATGGTGGAGAATTCTGCAGCAAGGAATTTGAAGAATTTTGTAAGAAGCGTGGTATAGCATGGCAGAAGACTACTCCATATACACCTCAGCAAAATGGAGTCGCAGAAAGAATGAACAAGACATTGATGGAAAGGGCAAGAAGCAGTTTTCGCTCAGTGGTGCCAGGTTAGGACAGGAATTCTGGACAGAGGCGGTGGATACTGCATGTTACTTGGTCAACAGGTCACCTTCATCAATGTTGGAGGATAAGACTCCACAAGAAGTATGGACTGGTAAGAAACCCTCTCTTCACATCTGAGGGTATTTGGATGTGATGCATATGTACATGTTCCAAAGGAGAAACGAACCAAGTTGGATAGTAAATCTGAAAAGTGCATCTTTATTGGGTATAAGGATGGTTTAAAGGGTTATAAGCTTTGAACCCAGTCACACGGAAGGTTGTGTACAGTCGAGATGTGGTGTTCAGAGAGGTGAAAGATGTTATTAAACATGAAGTCCAACCAAAGGAACCTGTGAAGATAGAGTTGAGGTAAGGAGGAAGAATCAGACTCTGTAACCAAGGAGGAATCAGAAGATGAAGAGCCACAAACTCCGGCTGTGAGAAGATCAGCTCGAGAAAGAAGGCAGCCAGAAAGCTATAGTCCATCTGCTTTCCGTTCAAACTTTGCTTTGTCTGTTACTGATGATGATCCCAGAACTGTGAAGAAGCAGTGGATTCAGAGGATGGAAAACTCTGGAAAGAGGCCATGGTTGATGAAATGGCATCTTTGCACAAAAATGAGGCTTGGGATCTGGTGGAGTTGCCGGCTGGAAGGAAACCCCATGGCAGCAAATGGGTGTTCAAGAAGAAGACAAAATGCAGAAGGGGAAGGTGGAGAAATACAAAGCTCGGTTGGTAGAAAAAGGTTATTCCCAGGTGCCGGGAATTGATTTTGCGTGATATTTTTTCTCCTGTTGCCAAGGTAACTTCTATTAGATTACTTTTATCTGTTGCTGCTGCTTTTGATTTTGAGGTAGAACAGATGGATGTGAAGATAGCATTTCTTCACGGGGATTTGGAAGAGGAAATCTACATGAAACAACCTGGAGCCTTTGCGGTGAAGGGTAAGAAAGAACTGGTATGCAAGTTAAAGAAGTCTCTGTATGGGTTAAAACAGTCACCAAGGATGTGGTATCAGAAATTTGATACATTTATACGGGGACTTGGCTTCACCAGAAGCAAAGCAGATCATTGTGTGTATTTTAAATTAAATGGTGACCGTGTTATTTATTTGGTGTTGTATGTGGATGATATGTTGTTGGTTGGAAATGACAAAGAAATTACCAAGATTTGAAGACCCAATTGTCCTCCAAATTCGACATGAAAGATCTTGGTGCTACAAACTATATTTTGGGCATGGAAATTAAAAGAGATCGTACAAAGAGGAAGCTCTGGTTAAACCAGAGGAAGTATGTCGAGACAATACTCCAGAGGTTTAATATGAAATATAGTAAACTAGTGAAGGTTCCTATTCTTGTAGGTGTGAGGTTATCTACTGAACAGTGTACCAAGACACAAGAAGAGGAAGAGGACATGTCCCATTTCCCATATGCAAGTGCAGTTGGTAGCCTGATGTATGCAATGGTCTGTACTAGACTGGACATTGCACATGTAGTGGGAGTATTGAGCAGGTTTATGTCAAAACCAGGGAAGGAGCACTGGACAACAGTGAAGCAGGTTTTCAAGTATTTGCGTGGCACTAGTGATTATGGTTTGTGCTACCAAGGAGACCAGGATTGGACAGAGTTTTAGGATATCATGGCTTTGTTGATGCAGATTGGATGGAGATCTAGATCAGAGATATCTACAGTGGTATGGTTTTTAGCCTATTTGGAGGTGCAATCGGTGGATGAGTAAGAAACAATATGTAGTGGCACTATCAACTACAGAGGCAGAATACATGGTAGCCACTCATGCAAGCAAGGAAGCAGTTTGGTTGCAGAGATTGTGTTCAAGTATGGGGTTAGTAGAAGAAGCTATAAGGTAGACTATGACAGCCAAAGTGCAATTTTCTTGGCAAATAACCCTGCATATCATTCAAAGACAAAGCACATTGGTTTTCAGTATCACTTTGTGAGGGACATGATAGAAGACAAAAAGGTGTTGCTGGTAAAGGTGGACACTTTGAAGAATACTACAGATGCATTGACAAAATATGTGAGCTCTGAGAAGTTCTCTTGGTGTAGAGAAACAATGGGTGTTTTAGGGTTGGAAAAATTACTAAGCTCTCTTATGGCCCCCTGTGGAAAGAAAACAACAAGTGGGAGAATGTTGGGTTCTGTTATATTCTTTCCATGACTAGCCCACGTAGTTAACTCGGGGATTAGAGGGGGGAAGAGCACCCCCTTTGTTGCCACCAATTGTGTACGGGGGGGGGGGGGTCATAGGGGGTTTGAGGTGTACCTGTAACCCCACTTTATGGGGTCTGGGGTATCACCCTGGAAAATTTTGGTTTTGGACCCTATGTTAGGTTGGGCGGACCCACCTATGGTTTTGTGCATGATTTTCACACATGTTTTTTGGATGTGATGGTTTTTGGTCCATGGTTTTGGACGCGATGGTTTTCAGTCCATGGTATTGGATGCTTTAGCATGTATAAATATATAGTGTAACATTGAAAGGAAAATAATGAAAAATCAAGCTGGTAGTCCCTATTTTGGGATCCAAGGGAAAATCTCTGTGTACATGTGTTTTATGTGTTATGCTCTAGCATTGTTTATTTTCTGTGTTTTAGAATTCGTATGCAGGTAATTTCTGTATGGGGTTAAAACCTACATAATCCACTCATCCATAATTATTCTTAGTAAGAGGGTTTTTATTGTGTCAGATCCTAAATGATGTAGTTTTCCCCTCTTAACATTATACATGAACCTCTCTATTAGATCCTCAAGGCTCTCATCTTCTCTTTGATTCACTCTAAATATTTCTTCCTTAAGACCATGATATTTATACGTTTCTAGAAATATCTTTTGTATATCATTCCATGATCTTATTGAATTAGTCCCTAAACTCATGAACCATTTAAGAGCTCTATCCTTCAATGTTGTGAGAAACAATCTCAGTTTTTGAGTTTTTAATAAGTAACCATAAGATCTACAAATAGTTTCAAATTCAAAGAGAAAGGTTTCTGAATCCTCTAACCTTAGACCATGAAATTTTGGAAGAAAAGATGGAGGGATGTTCTTCATGTGCACACTACCATCAATATCTTGAATTGAAAATCCGAGAGCATATTCCTCATTGTTATCTTCTCCATCCATTTCTTATACATTCTTTTCCATCTCTTCTTCTTCTACCTGCAGAAGTGGATGGTGATATGTCTCTTACTGCACCACGTGATCAAATGGGAGGGTGGGTTGGTGTTGGAGAATTTTTTGCTTTTATGATTGAATGAAAACACTAATGCAATGGAATTTTCTATTTTTGAAATGAAATATGCCTAATGCAAATATTTTTTTTTTGTTTTTGCAAAAAGTAAAAAGAAATTTATCAACTAGGGAAGAAAAAATGCATACTTTGACACCTCCCTGGCAATGGTGCCAAAAAGTGATGAGCCTCGGTATTGCAACAATAATGTTGCAACTCCCAAGGCTATCGACATTAATTATCAACTCGGGGTTTGTAACAAACTTAAGAGTGATGCAAAAGCATTTAGGCCTAGTCAACAATGTGATGCCATGATCACATGTTGTGACTAGCAAGGGGTTGGAAGACAAGAGTTTATTTAATTTTATTTATTAAATGTGTGAGAGTGTTTATTTATTATCAAAAATGATTAAAAAGGGTATAGTGGTTGATTGATCTTTCTTGTGTGGAGATCAGGCCAAACTATTAGATTTATTTGGTTTGAATAGAATATGAGGAATTTGAAAGCTTGATTTAGCGTTTGTTTAGAAAAGAGTGGAGTTGAAGAGAATTTTTAGGGGAGAGTGAGAGATTTTTGGTTCTGAACCAGAATTGGTTCATGAATCCACTTTTGTATAAATTGTGATAATTTTATATAATTTAGAGTTTGGATAGGTTAGCGAGAGAGAAGAGAGAGGTTGAATAGATTAGCTGAAGTGTAGATAAAGGCTAGCGAGAGAAACAGGGTCTATTATTGTTGTAATTGAGCCAGAAGGCGAGACTCTGTAACTCATTATTGAATAAAATACCAGTGTTGTGGAGGTGTTGTTTTTGTTGAAAACCTTTCCTTGTCTCTGTATATATTATCTTGCGGAATACATCAGGCATTCTATTATGTTTTTATGCTTTACAGTTATAAATCGTAGCATTCAATTCTTTATTACAGTCCATAGTGTAGGATAGTGGCTGAGCTGCTTTAACCCAGTCATCGCCCAAATATATCATGCTTATTGTTAAGTATGCAATGTCATGTGTGAAAACAGAGTATGGTGGAGAACCGGGTTTATAACACAGAGTCCATCAAAAACAGGTGAGATTAAGTCCAAAAGGAAGTGATGTAACAATTCTCAGGTGTTGTTGGATCCGTAAGACCAACGGACAATATTGAATCGCTAGGAACAAAGTCAATGTAATATTCCATCAGCACACTTGTTTTAAAAATGGGCGCCTTTAGGTTTAAAGAGTTTCGATTGCGAGCGCGTTGATACATCTCATCGGCGGAAGTATTTGTGGGTGGACCAGGCCCTAACCCTTTGCAAACTCCGATAGAGACATTACAATATAACATGGACCATTGGATCATATACTTGATTAACAGTGGAGATAAGGCACGCGTGCATTAACCAAAAGGTGGTAAGCAGTTATCGGGTGGCCTCAAAAGCTGTAAGCGGTTTTCCCAATCTGGACTCGATGAGGTAATGAGTTGTGGTTTAATTAAGTTGAAATCCGGGGTGATCAGGACCATCCATCAAAAGGACAATCAGACTGATATCGGGTGTGAACATTCTCGAAGGTTAATTCCCAATCCAGACCCAATGGACTTTATAAAATTTAATTCCATTTGAGATCCGACCTTAAGCTTCTGGTTGGGTTTTTCATGTTTTTAGTGTATAATCGTGTGTTGCAATAACATAGTAGTTCCGGGGTTTTAAAAGGAATAAAGCAAAGGATAAGAGGACCCGACGATTTTATTGTTACGGACTTATAATATTTGAAGTCCAACCCATGGTTTCAGAGTGAGGATTTCTTTGTTTTCCCCCTGATTCCTTTGTATTTTGAAGAAGTTGTATGACCAAGGTTTTTAATGTAAAAGCACACATAAAATGTTTCTGATAGATGTGGTGGCATTAACCACAATTATAGGCTAATAGTTGTATGTATGAAGGGGGAATTACCTTTGTGATTGGATTCCGCCATCAAGGGGTTTCCTACTTCATTTGTGGTATCAGAGCTAGATCAATGCTCTATAAGGATTGGTTTGGAAATTGAATTGTAATCTCAACATATGTATAATTTGCACTGAAGTGAATCTAATACAGATGGGAATCAGACTACAAAGGACACTGAGATCAGAATGGAGAAGCAGTGAATCTCTGAGGAAGGTCTAGTAAGAATGTTTAATTTGATGATTTTGAAGAATTGTGTTTTGAATGTCTAAAGAACAAGGGATTTAAATTTCAAAGGGGAAGATGTTTTCCTTTCAGGAAAATGAAATTTCCATGTAAGTTGATTGCATGATTGATTTGATTGAGATGAAAGATTTAGAAGTTAAAGTTGGATAGAAGAGTGGTTTGCTATGGCATTGAAGTCATTTAAATGATTTGAAGAATTTTGTGAAAACTGAGAATGATTGAGGATTGTTTGAAATATTGTTGAAGGAAATGATATTGATGATTAAGAGAATGGAGATTGGGTTTAATAGGACTGGAAGAAGAACCACTACAAGGAATGAATTTTGGAATTTGTAGAAGCAAAACAGGATTTGCTTACAACCAGGTTATCAGGAGGAATTGGTAGTGTCTGTCATGAATTGGTAAATATAATTGAAATTCAGATCTAACCTTAATTGATCTTGAAAGCTGAAGATTCTATTATGAGAAGTAGAATGGGAAATAGTTGTTGGTTGTATGGAGTATTTTGAATGGAAAGTCTAAATGAAATAGTGAACAGATGAATCCTTTGGAAAAATTTAACTTATGGAATGTGAATTAGTTTTAAGACATCTTTGAAGGAAATATTGCAGGTTTGAAAGGTACTTTGATGTATCTTGAGATAAGATTGTGCAGGTTAGTGGAAGTAGTGGAATTGTTGAAAGGTAGAATGAATTTACCAGTATCATAGAATATGAGCTATGTTAAAGAAGATAGAGCAAGAAGAACTCTCAGATGAGTAAAGGTGACAGTACCCAACAGTAAATGAAATTACTGAATGAAGAAGGAAGTGAGAAATTGAAGATGCATAGCCTAGAACAAGGAGTGTTCAAGAGAAGCTGGGAACAACTTCCAACTGTGGTTGGTAGAAGTTGTTGAGGCAGCTCCACAATTACGATTGTCGATAGGAGATAATAATTCTAGCAAGAGGAGTAATGTGTAGAATTGTTAGTCAGTGGAAGGTTCGAGGGAAGAACCAATAGATGCCAAAAAGCTAAACTCAAGAAAGTTTAGTGAGGCATGAAGGAGACCTATTATAGGTGAAATGAAAAAGGCTAGGTGCAGCTCACTAGTGAACAAGGAAAGTTCACTAGAGGAAGAAATGGAATTGACTATTGATAGTCATGACAAGGGTACAAAAGAAAGTCACAGACAAAGGGAAAAGAGTGTTGAAGAAGTTGGACTCAAAGGAATGAGCAAAGAAGAAAGGGACATAGACTTGGCTGAGATGAAAGCAGAACTTAGTCATTTGGAGAAGCTGGTATTGAAAGGAATTAGAGAAAAATGGAAACAAGGATTTTATGTGGGAAAAAGAGTTAAATGGCCTGTCAGAGAACTGTTTGCTGAGAAATACTTCGAACAGTTGAGGATGAAGGAGTAGAATATATCTATGAACTAGAGAAAGGATCTCTCCTTGGGGAAGAAGACAGTGATGAAGAACTGATCCATGTAGATTAGAATGAGAGAAATGTGTTGGTGAAAGAGGCAAAGGCAAGACAAATAGAAAAGGAGATGCATAAAGACTTTCAAGACTTCAATTGGTGGAGGAAATTAAAAGGTATGGCTAAATGGTTGTGTCTCCTCTTAGTGAAAACTTATTGGATCATATTTGAAGGAATTTTAGCATGGATAGGAGACCAATGGGAAATGGAAACAGGAAAGGAAACAAATGCATTACAGATGTGTGAAGTGAAGAGAAGGAAGGCTAACACAGGAAATTTAGCTGAAGAATTTAAGTCAAGGAAATATTTGAAAGATCAAAGTCTTATTAAGGAAGAGGAAGAGACATTGTTGTCTTATTTGGATAAATTGAGTGTTGGGAGAAATTGCGTAGAACAGGAAGGTATTCTACAAACTTATGATGAAGTTTCTAAGCATAGTCAAGAAGATGTGGTCTCAGAAGTTTTCTTTAATGAGGAAGAAGTCAGAGATGTTGAGAAAGAATTTCTCAATAACTTAGTGAACTATCAGAATAGTTCAGAGAAGCATGAGGAGCTGATCACTGAGGCTTCAAATGAAGAGCCTTGTAATTTTGAAACTGACATGTTGTCTATATTTTCAGGTTTGACAGGTGATGAACAAAAATTGAACAATGTACTTATGCATGTTTATGAAGAAGTGAGATTACTGGAAGAGACGACTGAAATAGAAAGATATTTTGAGCATATATTTAATACTTTTGAGAATGATGGTATTGACAGGGAAATTTTCATGATTAAAGAAGCTGAAGATAAGCAAATGAAAGTTTGCGATGACAACTAGAATGGAATATCTTCGGTAGAGAATCAAAATGAATGTATTATGGAAAATATGAAGGAATATAAGATGATGTTGACAAATACAGAAGTTCAGGAATTTTGTGATTTTAAAGAGGATTATTTTTATGAATCTGTAAACCATGAAGAAGCTTTAGAAAACCAAAATTTTGTTTCTGATGTAGGAGAAGATGAAACAACATCATTTTGTTGCAATAGTATAAGTATAGAGGATAAAAAGATACTTCATAATGATATGCTCCAAGAAATCCTGGCTATTGAATTGTTGAATGATAATCTTATGTTAGAACAAGGAACACTGTATAATGCAGAGGAAAGTATGGAAATGGAAATTGATGACAATTTCATAACTTATGCAGAAGGACAACATAAAGAGTTGATGGCAGAATTACCTATGAAGATTGAAAACCATAGTTATTTTGAATCTGACAATTGTGATGGAAATTCTATTTTATACAGGAAGGAGGAGTCATATGCAAATGACATGCTTATTGAATATGAAGAAATTTGTATTTTTTTGGAAATATTATTAGATGAACCTGATAACATAGAGGAAAGGATTATCTTTAATGATAATGGAAGGGAAGCTGTAGAGTACAAACAACAGTTTGTAAATGGAAAAGGTGAAGAAGAATTGGACAGAAATTTTATAATTTCTATGGTGGAAAGAAATGTACAGCGGGCAGATGTCAATGGAGTTCAATTGAGAACAAATTATAAAGAGGAAGTTGAGAAATTGTGGAAGATGAAATCAAATGAGAAAAGGGATAGCAAATAAAAGAACTTAACAAAAGGAATTTATGTCAGTAAGGAAAAAAAGGCAGTAGTAACATAAGATTTGGAAATCTGGAAGAACAGAAATGACAGTGGCAGAAGAATTGAATCAGTAGCATGATGAAAATGATGACTAGTTACAAAGTAAAGTTTGGGATATTGGATGATCAGCAGAAGGAACACATGACCAGGAGGTCATGGAAACTTTCAACTTTGGGAGTCTGATGCAGGAGCATTTAGGCCTAGTCAACAATGTGATGGCATGATCACATGTTGTGACTAGCAAGGGGTTGGAAGACAAGAGTTTAGTTAATTTTATTTATTTAAATGTGTGAGAGTGTTTATTTATTGTCAAAAATGATTAAAAAGGGTATAGTGGCTTATTGATATTTCCTGTGTGGAGATCAGGCCAAGTAGTTAGATTTATTTGGTTTGAATAGAATATGAGGAATTTGAAATCTTGATTTAGCATTTGTTTAGAAAAGAGTGGAGTTGAAGAGACTTTTTAGGAGAGAGTGAGATATTTCTGGTTCTGAACTAGAATTGGTTCATGAATCCACTTTTGTATAAATTGTGATCTTTTTATATAATTTAGGGGTTGGATAAGTTAGCGAGAGAGAAGAGAGAGGTTGAATTGATTAGCTGAAGTGTAGATAGAGGCTAGTGAGAGAAACAGGGTCTATTATTGTTGTAATCGAGCCAGAGGGCGAGGCTCTGTAACTCATTATTAAATAAAATACCAGTGCTATGGAGGTGTTGTTTTAGTTGAAAACCTTTCCTTGTCTCTGTATATATTTGCCTAGGGAATACATCAGGCATTATGTTCTGTTTTTATTCTTTACAGTTATAAATCACAGCGTTCAATGCTTTATTACAGTCCATAGTGTAGGATGGTGGCTGAGCCACTTTAACCCAGTCGTCGCTCAAAGATATCATAACTTATTGTTAAATATGCAATGTCATTTGTGAAAACAGAGTATGGTGGAGAACTGGGTTTATAACACAGAGTCCATCAAAAACAGGTGAGATTAAGTCCAAAAGGAAGTGACACAACAATGCTCAGGGGCCATTGGATCTGTAAGACCAATGAACAAGATTGAATCGCTGGGAACAAAGTCAATGTAATATCGCATCGACAAACTTGTTTTACAAAGGGGTGGCTTCAATTTTAAAGAGTTACGATTGCGATCACGCTGATACATCGCATCAGTGGAAGTCTTTGTGGATGGACCCAACCCTAACCCTTTGCAAACTACGATAGCAACATTACAATATAAGGTGGACCGTTGGATCATATACTTGATCAACAGCAGAGATAAGGCGTGTGCGCATTAACCAGAAGTTGGTTTCCAAAAGGTTGTAAGCGGTTATCAGGTGGCCTCAAAAGTTGTAAGTGGTTTTTCTAATTCAGACCCGATGAGGTAATGAGTTGTGGTTTAATTAAGTTGAAATCCAGGGTGATCAAGACCATCCATCGAATGGACGATCAGATGGATATCAAGCATGAACATGCTCGAAGGTTAATTCCCAATCCATACGTGATGGACTTTATAAATCAGATTTAATTCCATTTGAGAGCTGGCCTTAAGCTTCCAGTCGGGTTTTTCATGTTTTCAGTTTATAATCATCTGTTGCGATAACATAGTTGTTTCGGGGTTTTAAAAGGAATAAAGCAAAGGATGAGTGGACCCGACGATTTTATTGTTGCGGACTTATAATATTTGAAGTCCGGCCCATGGTTTCGGAGCGGAGATTTCTTCGTTTTCCCCGTGATTCCTTTGTATTTCGAAGAAATTGTATGACCGAGGTTTTTAATGTAAAAGCACACATAAAACTCTTTCGAGAGATGTGGTGGCATTAACCACAGTTCTAAAACGATAGTTGTATATATGAAGGGGGAATTACCTCTATGATTAGATTCCGCCATCAATGGGTTTCCTGCATTAAAGATGTATCGGTACTATATGTGCAACATACAATGTGTCATTCCTCTGTTATCATGATGTAATAGAGTGCATGTACTGAAATCAAATCCTAAACTAATTACAGAAAATGAACTGAAATGGAAACCCTAATTTATTGCAAGAAATAAAGTACAAGGAAAGAAACATATTCTAATTGCATAAAGGTCATGAACTAAATGCAAAAGAAACCTAACTTAACCCTATTTATCACATGTGATGATTTAAAATAACTGAGCATGGAATCTGATCTAGAGAGTGCTATCTATTGTGTGCATGAATAAATATAAAATAAATTTTTATTTTTTATCTTTTTGCTTGAAAAATATAAATGCTAATCTTGCTTGGTTCTTTGGCAGGGAAGACAAATGTGGAGGAAAAGGAGTACAATAGTTCAGATGACCTGGAGGGAAAGTAGGGGCCTAATCCTAGCTTCTAGTGATGATTTTTCTCAATTCGGGCTCAAAACATGCCACTACAGATTTTCCTATAGGATGTCTATAGGAAGTACTAGTTTCTACATGATGTCTACAGGATCCCCTATTTTATGACAAAAGCAGGTTGAAAGCTTAGGAAGTGGTCTAGAAGGTGGAATAGAGCTTTGGAAAGGTGAATAATGGAATAATAAGGCATGGAGGTGGTGGGCACTACCCAGAACTCAAGCAAGGGCTTCAAGATGGGTAGATTTGCTCAATGGAAATGAATTTTTTTTCTTTGGCAAGATGGGTGGATGAGGCTTGGATGAGGCGAACGAGATGAGTATCCCTACAATGTAGAAGCGCCTACAACAACACACATTATTGTCTTAATCTATCCACAAATTCATCTATACATGGAAAATATTTATTAAATAACGGAAAATTACTTAGTCTAAAAATCAGAAATTCGAGAACTAGTGAGCTACTGAGCTAGTAAATCTATCAAATGCTTAACCTAATCAAGTGAAAATTCAATGGGGTAAATTTTGTTATTAAATAGAATGATTTTTTGATCTAATGCAAGTGGAACCAACTTGATTAAAGCTCATTAGCATGCTCTAAAAAATACTAGAAATTTATTGTTCTTTGCTAAAAAGGAGTTCCATAAATCTAGATTTGGGAATAAGAAGTCTAATCCAAGTAGTTCAATCATTACTATGACCTTCCAAATATTTTCCAAGGATGAAATTATGCTTTTGATCCTATAAAATAACTTACATCAACCATTTAACCCAATCCTACAACAAGAAATCATTAATACTAAATGCTGAAATGGAAAGAAATAAGAACAAGAGATGCATGCGAATAAGAAGTGAAAAGAAGAAAAGAAAATGATACAAAAGTGCTCTGAGGCTCCTGGGATGGCCAAGCTCAAGGAAACTCAGAGACCTATGGAGAAGAACAAGATTTAGAAGCTGAACATGACACCAATCTTCATTATTTCCATCAATACAATTACATACCTGCAAGAAAATAGAATGGAGCTGCAAAAATACGAGTTCTCTCCTCAACAATACTAATCAAAATCTATCCCTAGAGGAAAATTTGACTTGGTACATATACAAAATGAGTAGGAATCATTTTCCATGAAAGGAGGAATCTTTCCCCACCAAAATCCCTTGATTAATGGGTCTGGTTCCAATACTAGGAATTTGCATTAAATGGCAGGGAACACATTCCTTTTTCTCAATCATTGGAGTTCCACAATCTATGCCATAATTCCATAATATCATGTTGATTGATGATTTAATATTAATCCTCATGTAGTAGGAAGAAAATCCCTAAATTTTCTCCTCCACCAAATCTTCATAATTTTCCCAATATTCTCATAATATTCCACAAAAATAAATAATATTAGGCATAAATATGAAATTATTCATAAACCTTCCTAATGAATATATTAAAGTTAAAAATACATTATCTAATGCGAAACGAGAGGTTTAATGTGTTGAATGATGGTTATATGGGCCTTAATTTACGTCTAATTTAGAGGCCCATCATAAGTCCATGATCAATTCATTTGTCCAATCATCTGCTATTATTGTCATCTGCTTTCATAGGATCATTAAATTGATCTTCAATTTTTGCTCCATGTTCCTAGGCTTGTACAACATTATTTCTACAACCACTTGGGGCATTCAGGCACTGGCTAAGGGGGCAACTTGACTTTATAATTACAATCAATCATGAAAAATTAGTCTGCATAACAGATATTATAACAATATAAAATTTTACAAATATGATTCATATAAAAACAATAAATAATGAATATATAACTTACCAAGGGACAATATTCCTTCAGTCCCCCTTCAATGTGCCCATGTTTCCTACAATGTCTTTTAGTTTTTTCATTTAAAACTCTTACGTGACATAAGACCTCGCATTTAGTGCAAGGGAAATAACATCTCCCATCATCCCCTTGTTTTTTTCCCCTACTAATGTTTGTTGACATTCTTCCCCACAAAAGTATAATTTGGTGATAATGTTATAAAATTGAGTGTTGTACTAGATATATCTATATTTATATATTCTATATATATATATATATATATATATATATATATATATATATATATATATATATGATATAGATATATAAGAAGACCTTATAATCCTTTAGAACTGTTGTAGTTATAGTGAAAATTTCACGACGTCTCTTAAAATAAACATATTTATAAATTTACGTACTGTTAGACTTCTGATGATGGTTGACCAAGTCAGGGTTGACTAGTCAAAAAGTAGCCCATCGTTCGATTAATAGTTTGATGAGTAGAAGTGATTAGTAAAAAAGGGGAATTTTGTCGGTATTGCTATGACCATCAGATACTATCATCATTATGATGATATGGAGAATACCATCATAATTACAATGACGTGGAGATATTTCGTAGCAATACTAACAAAAATAGGCTAATTAAAAAAATGACATTAATTCTTATAATTTTCTATGGTACGAACAATTTTAGTCATACAATCATACTATTTTGTCTAAATTTATTATTATATGTATTAGTGTTACATTGACCCATTTTGTATAGCAATGGATTTTTTATTCACAAATAATACAATAGGTTTCTTATTTTTTTGCATAATCCAATGTTATAAAATGTTGTATTATTGATTACTTAATATATGGATGATTTACACCATTACAAGTAACATAGGTATAATTTTTTAGATGATACTTTAGTACAATAATTATCTCAAAAACCAACCCATTAGTATATAAAAATAAATATTATTATATAAAAAATGAATATGAGATGATTAATTAAAATTTTGTAACAAAACATTAATTAGAATACACCCACATCCACATGTCGGTGCATTCTATTCTTTTGAACACACTAAAAAGTGTGTAATAAAATTAAGCATTGATGTGTCCTTATAGAGTCATATGCCATGGTGCCTATATAGTGCATTACTACACTAGTACTAAAAATTGTTAAAAGCACCATTACCTTAAATGAAACAACATACAATTATATTTATTGTTCCAAAATATTAAGATGTACATGATTAAAATCTGCACCGGTTCTTTAAATATAATATATGCATTGGTGATTTAAATATAATATATGTATTGATGATAAGTAACAAAGAATGGTGCCAACATCTCACCTCAATTATTTGAAATTCCACATCCCTCTGGGTGCATATGTTATTATAGGCACTAGTGTTGTTATATGTAGAACAAAAAGATCAATATGCCTTGGTGCTTTATTTAGGCGTATAAGCGTTGACAATTTTAAAAATAAAATGAAAGGATAGAACATAAAAATTATATGAGCACCAGCGTCTTATTAAAAAAAATGACCTAGTGCTTAGTATTATCATTATTTTTTTTTTAATAGTGACTATGTAGATTTATATTAGCAAAAGTGTTCCCAAGAACTTGAGAAGTATAACATTTTTTTCCCTCATTAAAAAACAGAAAATTTGAAGGCTAATATGGGGTGAGCCTTCAATTTTTTGTTTTTTCCACTTCAAACACACCATATGTGCATGTATGCATATAAATTGAAAAATTACTTAAGATATAATTGCATTTATATGGCATAAAAGCAAAAAAAACAAATTAAATTCTTAGTCATCTATTATGAAATTGCTTTCTAGAGTTACTAATGAGCACCAGTATTGTAGCGAGAATGTTGCAACTCTTAGGGCTACCAACTTTACTTTATCAACCCAGGGTTCGTACAAACTTGGAGGTGACAGTGTTGTATACACAAGTAAAAGTGATGGGTCTGCTCTTTGTCACTGCTCAACTGGAAATAGACCACTAGGGTTTTTCGAGCCAAAATTCTATGGATTCAGAAAAAG
Source organism: Pinus taeda (assembly GCA_000404065.3). NCBI lineage: Eukaryota > Viridiplantae > Streptophyta > Pinopsida > Pinales > Pinaceae > Pinus > Pinus taeda. The sequence goes on from APFE031539699.1 coordinate 27,942, forward strand.
TTTGATTACTAATGAGGGAAAGAGAAATATACTCTAAGAGAAAGATTTTCTACAGTAGTAAGGAAAAATACTTAAATCAAATGCTAAAACACACCATCTTTTAACTAACTGCTAAGAGGCTATGGTTCAAAAGAATGTAAGTTAACATATATGCAATCTTACTGTCCTAAGCATGCAAATTCAAAGCATCAAAAATTCTACTACTATGCATGTAAAAGACTAAAATAAATCTGTTTTTCTTTCTGTCCTTTTTTTGTGTGAAAGTGTGAAAGCTAATCTCTTTTGGTGATGTGGCAGGTGGCTTAGGGATGATGGCGAATGGTTAGAAGGTTGGGGAGACTAGTAGGTGACCTTTTTTAGTTTCCTAGAAAATTTTACCTCAATTCGGCCTCAAAACAGGGCACTACAAGAAGACCTATAGGATGTCTTAATGTGTTCTACAGGATGTCCTGAAAATCTATAAGATCCCCTGTATTTCTATAGGATACAACCGAAAGCAAAAGGATAGGTGTTGAAGGTGATGGAAGGCTTAGGGAAGGTGGTTGGTGGATGGAATGATGCAAGGGAGTGCCTAGGACCACTTCAGAACTCAAAACTAAGGTTGGGAGATGGTTGGATTTGCTCAACAAGTTTGGAGAAGTTTCCTTGTAAAATGATGAAATTGATGAGGGTCTTAGTGAAAGAAAAGAATGATCGTGGATGGATGAAGTTGGAATGAGGTTGTTGTCTATGAAATCTATTTGCACTTCTGAAACACATGCTACATCAAACATTGATATTTACCCAAAAATCATGTAAACAACAATAATTTCATTGATCTAGGAAAACATAATTTCATGATCTAACTACTTACTTCATGCATGAGGAAAACTTGCAGAATAAGATGGAATATGGATGAGATCTAATATAAGACTGAAGATAGAAGAAATGATAACTAAATCCTATTCTTGCAAACTGATCAAATGCTGGCCTAAGTACATAAAACCCTAAATTCCATGAGAAACTAGAATTTTCTCTTTTTGGGGTTGCATAGAAGTTCTTTCCTCAACCCATGATCCTTGAAGGAAGGAGTGAGGAAAAAACCACCTATTGACATATTTTTGATGTTCCTTTATCTCTTCTAAACTACTGCTAAAGTAAAGCACAAATGGAAGTAAACAAATAAGCAAATTAATTAGATGTACACTACTTGCAATGAAATAATTCTAAAGACAATTCAACCATTAATCTATAAAATCAATCTCATCATACATATACAAGAAGAGGAGCCTTTTTTGCTAGGGTTGAGCCTTAACCGAAGAGATTCAGCCCTCTGAGTTAACTCAGTGTTGGATCAAGGAAATGCTCATTCTCATTATCAAAACAGAAAATTACATAGCAATGTCTTCCACAATTCTTGAACTCGAAAATGACTAGTGTTTTTTATAGAAAAAATTTGAATCCTAATGAGGCTCTAGGCCTCTTTATTTATAAAACTGAAGTCTCCAATGACTTCCTTAAATCTAGAGAGGCTTGACTCCCAAACTCAAGATAAACTAGCTCTTTGACTATCACTTGCTCGGCTGCCTTTTGATCTCGTGACTTGGTTGCTTGTACTTCGAGCTAGTGTGATTGATGGAGGAATATTTGAATGAGGGAGGAGTAAATGAGGAGGATATACCTCCTACAATCTCTCCTTCTTGTCTCATTCGAGTTCCAACCCTTAATTAGCCAAATATCCATGATTTTCTCTCACAAACCTATATTCAATGCACATTAGTCCACTAGGGATAATATCTCACTTTGACTTATCTCATTAAACAAAATATAATCAAAATATGTAATAAATTGTGAGAAGAGTTGATTTGACTAAGCTAGGAGGTGAATTAAGGTCCATATAGTTACCTATTGATGAGGCTCATCATCACCCCTACTGAAATTGCTTCTCATCCTCTGAGCAACTCAATCAATATCCATGTCTTTCATAGATCTAGTGGCCTCCCTGACATCCCATGCTTCTGTTGTAATTTCCTCTTCCTGTGCATAGAATCATGTCTTCCTTTCTATCTCCTCCCACTGATTTCTTTCTTCCTCTTCCTTCCTTCCTTCTAACATCCGTAAGAGAAATGTTGGACTAAGTCTTAAGCCAATCCAATTGACTTTAACTCTTTGGAGGGTTTTCTTGTACATGGGTGTCCTATTCAGTGCTTCTCTCATTCTTTGAGGAGAATGGTACTCTCTGATTTTCAAACTATAGGGTAAAGTATTCCATCTCCTTTGGCAAGCTTGCATGTTGCCATCCCCTAATAGCTTGAACATATCCTCAAAATGTGTAATTTCTTGCTCTTGGGTAGCAAGATACCTGAGTGCAAGCTGAGGGTCATTTGCAATTAAGTTATGTGTGCTGATGACAACCATTGGATTTGACTGCTCAGCTCTAATCATGATAGGCTTTGTTTCTTCCCTTGCCATTATTTTCTTCATTTCAGCAACCCTTACTTCCTCATGGTTCATCCATGATGGCAAATCCATCAACTGTAAATCCCCTAGTTTTGCATTAAGGTCCCATACATTCAGATATGTCAAGGCTAGGTTATGTAGTTAGAACTTAGATAGTTTAGCCCTATCCTCAAATGTGATTTGATTACAAAGATCAATGATCTATCTATAATTCTAGAAGGACATAGTTCCTCTCTGTGCTAGGATCTTGATTTGGAATTGCAGTCAATGTTCCTTAAGGTATAATGCATAGGACTTAGCTGGCATCTTGCATTGGATTGCTTCTATGGATAGACTGGCCATGGATGCCAATTGGTTCTCTCTTTCTTGTAGTTGTCCTTTTAACCATGCATTTTCTACCTCCAACTGAGCTTTCATCATTACCTTTGTGTCCCTCAGGCTACTCAGTTCTCTGCCCATCTCTTTAAGATTTTCCTCCATGTGACCTATGTCCTCCACTCCCTTGGACTTAGCAATCTGCATCCATCTCTATGTTCTTTGTCTTTCTTTCTCAAGCTCAAAGAATAATGGGATGGAAAATTTTTGTGGAATGACCCTACCCCCTTCAATAAACCTATAGTAGGAGTCAAGGTTAGGTTGAGGACTAGGTTCCCTTAGCTATGGGTCCTCTTTCTTTGTTTCTTGTTGCACACTTCCTTCTTTATCCAATTTCTGAGTATCATGTAGGTTTAGCAGAGTTTCCTGTAGGATTTCCTCTACTTCCTATAGGTTCTTTTATGTATCCTGTAGGATGCATTTTCCTTTGGATGAGATAAATCTAGTTACAGACCTTCTCACATAAGTGATAGGAGACTTGGGGGAGGCTTGTCTTAAGGATCCTTCTCCTTGAGTTTTCATAAGAGGGGCCATCTTCTCCTATTGTTTAGGTGAGTCTTCAATAACAATAGGAACCTTGGTGGGAGTTTGAGGTTTTCCCTACCTTATTCTTGTACTTTTTCTTGTCCTAAAGTACAATGGAGTTTGTCTCTGTCTTTTTCCTTTTTGTTTGATAGGGGTACTAAGGGCAGTGAGAGCAGCTGCTACCTCTTTCTCAGTGGGTTCTGGAGATTCCATGGGTGATTCCTCCTTGTCTTATGCCTCCTCTTTTCCATTCCTCCCCTCATCTTTGTTTTTCTCCTCTTCTTCTCCCTCTACTTCCTCACTCTGCTCATCAATTTCCTCCTTTGCATCTTCTTTTGTTTCTTCAGCACTTTCCTTCTCTTTTTCTTCCTTGTCTTCCTCATCTATTTCCTCTTCATCCCTCTATGTTTCTTCTTCATATTTTTCAGTTTCTTCTTCATCACTTTCACTGGAAGTAGGTCCCTTGTCATATTCAAGGTATTTTATATCCTCCTTTATCTGCATGTCTTTGAAAATTGCCCATGTGATAGGAATTCTGAGGTTTTGGAGGGCATCTTCTATGATAAGTCTAATTAACCCATGATGGGCTAGTTGTTGGTGGTTTCCTTCCTATGCCTTCATGCTCATATCAATCACTGATTGAAGAAGGAAGTAGTGTATGTTGAGCCTGTTTTGAGGAGGTGTGTCTGCTCCAAACCTCAATTCTTCAAGAAGCCTAAAGTGGTATCCATAGACCACACTGTACTTACCTTCACATGAGATATACTTTATAAGGTGGTAGCTAATTTCATTCCAAGTATAGGGTAGGCTTGCTCTTCTCACTCCATTTTTGTCTTCCATGGCCTCCTCTCCTTCTAAGAAGAATTTCTTCTTTGCAGTTTGGTTATTTCCCTTGTCCTCCTTTCTCCAAGGCACTCCTAACAGAAGTGTGGTAATTCTGCATATGATTTCAGGGGTGAGCTCTATGGAGAGGCCTCTCACCACAGCAGTGGCATGGGTCCTAGTCGTTTGAATGAGGGAGAGAGAAAAATATATGGCTACTTCATCATCATACCCATCATCCTATAGGATCATCCTGTAGGCTTTTAGGGAATCCTGTAGGTTTACAGGGAATCTTGTAGAAATCACAGAACCCTCGCAAGCTGAGGCAAATGAGTGGAAAAAATGTAAGGAATGATGGAATGATGAAGGATAATGAATGGAGAAATAAAACATGATTTGGGTAGGTCCCTTTTGGTTATCTTTTCTTGCTCTGGTCATCCTCCTGCTAACCTACAAACAATATTTTAATAATTTTTCTTTTCTTTTCTCTTTTTTATTTATTTATTTATTGAAAACTAGTCTGCCTCCAAGAGGTTTTCATCCTAGATGTTTTCCCTGGGTGCCTCAAGAGAAGTTTGACACCATTGGGCCACCTCAAGAGATTTTCAACCCAAAAGTGGGACTCAGGCACCTCATGGAGGTTTTCACTTAAGTCTCCTTATTTTTCTCTTATTTATTTATTATTATTTTTTTCTCAATGACTTGATGAGGTAAGAGCTGAGACTTGCTCCACAACCATCATTGTTTTGTTGATACCATCAATGAACTCTTTCTTTGACAATGGCCTCTTGTGAACTTTCAATATATGCCCATTAACAAGTAAAGGAATGGCCTCTGCATCTATGGTTCTAATCTGCATAGAGCCATTATCATGACATTTATCTATGACATAAGGCCCTAACCATCTAGTCCTTAACTTGTCCGTAAAGTCTTTATATCTGGAATCATATAACAACACCCAATCACCTTCTTGAAATTGTTTGTCCTTGATATTCTTGTCATGCTAGATCTTCCTCTGAATTTGAGTCACCTCTGCGTGTAGGAGGGCCTACATTCTGAACTCATATAACCCATTCAACTAGAGCAATATCTCTTTTTGTGCATCACTAAGATCTAGATCTAGTTGGGCTACCATCCTCAATGTATTGTACTCAAATTCAATGGACAGCAAGGCCTTCTTCACATAGACCAACTCATAGGGTGTGAATCTAGTGGTGGTCTTCCAGATGGTATTGTAGGCCTAGGTGGCCTTAACTAATCTATCTGCCCAATATTTTTTGTTGTTGCTAGCCACTTTGATCATAATTCCCTCCGGCGCTCTGTTGGTCGCCTCCACTTGCCCATTAGCTTGTGGGTGATAGGGAGTGGAGGTTCTATAACACGTATTTCATTAAATTTGGAATTAAATAGTGGATATAGAATTTCAAAATAACCAAAAAGCTCAATTTTGTTGATGTGCTTGTAATAAAATATTCCAATTTTAATGATATATGTGTTCTATGCTTGATCTTGTGTTGGCTTAACAAGTATTCAATCATGTTGGATGTAAATTGGTTGCCTTGATCAATGACCAGTTCTCTAGGGTACCCAAACTTGTAAAATACATTTTCCCTTAAGAACTTGGCCACCTTCTCCTCTATTTCAGCCCATTTAGTCAAATAGTCAGTGCACACAATGATGTACTGCTTTTGATTAGAAGGAGGGTCAATAGCTCCAATGAAATCCATGCTCCACTTGTCAAATGGCTCGAAAGTCACTTGAGGTTAGAGGAATTTCATCCCTTGGAGTTGGCTTTCCCATCCTTTGGCACCGATCACACTGACTAGCATACCTTCTCACATCCTGATGAAGAGTGGGCTAATAATAACTGGCTTGTAACACCTTCAATGTTTTCCTCCTGGCTGCAAAGTGACTTCCACAAGGCCCATCATGACAGGTCAGAAGGATGTCAAAGGCTTCCTCCTCCCCGACACATCTTCTTAGAATTTGATCCGGGCCTAGTTTGAAGAGGTTTCCCCCAATCCAAGTGAATGGGGAGCTCTTCCTTACAATCTTGCTTTTCTCTTTGGAGCACAAATTTGGTGGGAACTGTGCAGTCACCAAATAGTTTTCTATGTCAGCAAACCATGGAGAGAGAAATAAAATGGAGAATAAGTGTTCATCCGGTAACTGATCATCAACCATTCCTTCCTCCCCTATAGGAAAAGTTAATCTGGACAAAAAATCTACAACAACATTTTCCTTTCCAGGCTTATCAATAATAGTTAGATCAAACTGTTGTAATAAAAGTAACCATCTAATCATATGGGCATTCACATCAGGTTTATTCATTAAATATTTGATTGCATCATGGTCAGTATGTACAAATGTTTTATAACCTGTAATGTAATGCCTAAATTTTTTCAATGAATGCACAATAGCTAGGAGCTCCTTTTCAGTCATTGTGTAGTTCATTTTGGCCTTTGACAAATTATTACTGATAAAGTAAATGGCATAAGACAATTTGTCATCTATCTGGCCTAGAGCTACTCCTATGGCTTTGTGTGAGGCATCAACATGTATATGAAAAGGAAGGGCCCAATTTGGGCCTTGGAGAATAGGTGTAGTGGTCAACTTGTCCTTCAAGGTGTCTAGGGCCTCTTGACAACCTTTTGATCATACAAACTCAGAGTCTTTGGCCAACAACCCAAATAAAGGAGAAGCTAACTTGTTGAAGTATTGTATAAACATCTGATAGTATCTAGCTAAACATAGAAAACTTCTGACATCTCTCTACTTTTGTGGAGGCAGGACCCTTTGGATGATGGTTATTTTGTTTAGGTCCACCTGCAGTCCTTGCTAAGTCATTGAATGACCTAGCACAGTCCCTGCAGTCATTAAGAGCTCACATTTTTTGGGACTAAGGGACAGGTTCATTTCAATGCATTTTTTGATCACCTTATCTAAGTTGGATAGAGCCTCCTGGAAATCACACCCATAGGGTGTAAAATCATCCATATAAATCTCTAATACATCATGGACTAGCTTAGCAAAGATACTCAGGACTGCTCTCTGGAAAGTGGCAGGGGCATTGCATAGGCCAAAAGGAAGGACCCTATAAGTGAAATTACCCCAAGGACAAGTGAAGGTGGTTTTATCCTAATCTTCTAGGCTGATCTGGATTTGATTGTACCCGTTGAACCCATCTAGGAAAGAGAAAAACTTTTTCCCTGCCAGGACATCTAGCACTTGGTCAATGAAAGGTAGAGGGAAATGGTCCTTCTTTGTGGCTTTGTTTAACTCTCTGTAATCGACACAAATCCTCCACTTACCATTTTTCTTTGGAACCAACACCAAAGGAGAGAACCACTCACTATCTAAGATAGGGTAAATGAATATTGCATCTAGCAGATTTTGCAGTTCTTCTTTGACTATATCCTTGAGAGATGGATTCATTCTCCTTTGGGGTTGTCAGACTGGTTTGCAACCTTCTTTGATATAAATGTGGTGAGTACACACCGAGGGGTGCACTCCCTTCATTTCTTTGTAACTCCAAGGAAAGGCATCCAGTTGTTCCTTTAACATGTTGCACTACTTTTCTTCCTGGTGAACGGAAAGAGATGGGTTGATTTTCAAAGTTCTCTCAGGGCAGAATTCTATGGTTTTGACACGGGTAGGGTTTGAATTAGCTAAGCATAGATCAATCTGATGGTTTTTCTGGGTTTCCTTTACTAATTCTTCTAAGGACAGTGTGCTGGGAGTTGGACTTCGGAGTATGTGTTCAATCAAATCATCTTCATCTAGTTGTCCTCCCCCCATGGTTGTTTCTAAGGTATAGAGTTGGGTTGAATAAACTTCATCTTCTTCCTCCTCCTCTAGCTATAAAGGTAAGTCATGTTCTAGAGATGGCTGAGCAAGAGGGTATAGGACTAACTGCTTGGACATATGCCCATTTTTTATAGTCATATTTCTAGCCCTGTAGCTAATGTAGGCATCGGCAGGGGCCTCCCAAGAATGAGAGGGTAACTAGTAAGATTGACATTATGTTGGAGAACTAGGAAATCTGTAGGGTGCTCCCAAGAGTCAATAGAGACCATGACATCCTCCAAAATCCCCTCAGGGGTCAACGTGGAGCAGTCTGCAAGTTGTAGGACGGTTGTGGTCTTTCTCAATGAACCCTAGAGGTTGAGCTTGAGCATGGTTTCCTTGGTGATCACATTAATGGCAGCCCCAAGATCAATCAAAGTGTGGGGGACAATGTATCATTTATGTGCACATCTACTACAAGGATTCCAGGGTCCAAATACTTTGGATAGAATACCTACCCCAGCATTAAGTCGGACAGTTGTCTAATGACATTAATGATAGGGGCATCTCTTTTTCGCCTCCATGGATGTTTGAAGCACTTCTCCTTAATCAGCTTGTTGTAAATAGGTACATAATTTATAGCTTGGAGAAGTGAAATTTTGACACAAAGATTTTTCAATTCTCCCAGAAGTTCAGTCTCTTCCGGGTTGGCTGGATTGGTTGGGTTAATCTCTCAAGAATGGGTGATGGATTTACTTTAGGCATGCTTTCCACTCTTTCTTCCTCACTTTCCCGTGGTGGAGGTAGAGGTTGGTTTTCCGGGAGTACTATCCCAAATCTCAGGTTGATTTCCTGAATCTCCAAAACATAAGTAGGATAGGATGTCTCTCAACTATATATTTGTTGTGCCTGTCTACTGTTCGGGTTTGGATTTGGCTGGGTAGGCATCTGGGGTTGTTTAGGTGGAGCAAGGTGTAAAAGCTATGGTTGAGTAGGTGGTGAATGCAATAAAGTTGGAGCATTGTTGTATGGGGGCCTCCACCCCTAGGGTGGTGCATTGCACTAAGGTTGCAATAGAACATATGGTTGAAATGACTCGTTGGTCAGATGGGAATGATACCGAGGTGCAAACAACCAAAGAGGAGGTGTAGACCAGGAAGGATGAAAATAATGAAGATTGGTGTCATGTCATGTTCAGCTTCTAAATCATTTTCTCCTCCATAGGTCTCTAAGTTTCCTTAGGCTTGGCACTCCTAGGAGCCTTAGAGCCCTTTGTATCATTTTCTTTCCTTCTTTTCACTTCTTTACATGCATCTCTTGTTTTTATTTCTTTCTACTTCTGCATTTAGTATTAATGATTTCTTGTTTTAACATTGAGTTAAATGGTTAATGTAACTTATTTTGCAGGTTCACAAGCATCATTTCAACCTTGGAAAATATTTTGAAGGTCATAGTAATCATTGAGCTACTTGGATTAGCTTTCTTATTCCCAAATATAGATTTTTGGAACTCCTTTGTGGCAAAGAATAGTAAACTTCTACTATTTTTTAGAGCATGCTAACGAGCTTCAATCGAGATGGTTCCACTTGCATTAGATCAAAAAAAATATAGTTCATAAAAAAATTATCCCATTGCATTTGCACTTGATTAGGTTAGGCATTTTTTAGATTTCTTAGCTCACTAGTTCTCAAATTTCTAGATTTTCGACTAGTAATTTTTTCTATTTTTTTAGCATGGGTTAACAATGGTATTTTTGAGTGATTCCACTTGGAATGGAGACATAAGACATCCTATTTAATAGAAAAAATTGTCCCATCCAATTTGGATTTGATTTTCTTGGTCATTCGATGAATTATAATTTCGTATAGTAAATATGTAACATCTTGTAGTAAATGAGGGGACCTTGTAGGAAATCACTATAGTATCATGTAGGAAATCACTGTAGCATCATGTAGGAAAGCCTGTTTTGAGACTGAATTGAGAAAAATCATCATTGAAGCTGGGATTAGGCCTATACTTTACCTCCATGCCATCAAGACCATTTTAACCCTCTTGCTCCACACTTGTCTCCCCTGCCAAAGATCAAGGAAAGATTAGCATTTACATTTATAATGCAAAAAGATTTTAAAAATGAGTTCTTTGATATTTACATATGCACACAGTAGTTAGTACTCTCTATATCATATTTCATGCTCGGTTAGGTTAAATCATCACATGTGATAAATAGGGTTAAGCTAGGTTTCTTTCACATTTAGTTCATGATCTTTATGCAATTAGAATAGGTTTTTTCCTTGTACTTTCTTTCTTGCAATAGGTTAAGTTTCCGTTTTGAACATTTTATTTTCTGCAATTAGTTTAGGATTTGACTTTAGTACATGTACTCCATTACATCATGACAACAAAGGAAGGACACATTGTATGATGCACATATAGTGTCGATATCTCTTAATTTTGTACGAACCCTTGGTTGATATTTAAAGTCAGTAGGCTTGGGAGTTGCAGCATTCTTGTTGCAATAACAAGGCTCAACAGTTACCTAGCTGAGACCGAGACACTTCAGTTGGACTATATGAATAGAGTTGACATATGAGGCTTGCATCCCTGATTCCTAAGTTTCTGTCTGATTTTGATCCACCATAATTTGCAGTTGAGATTGGAGGCGTTAGAGGTTAAGATTGAGTTCATAGAGTTGTTGTCAATGCAAAGAAAGGATGTCAGTCACGGTGCCTATATGGAAAATAAGTTTGAATACCTTCCTAACCGAGTCGATTTCCATTATAAGTTCTTCAATTCTCAGGGTCTCTGCAATTTCACATTTTTTTCTCTCCATTTTTCTTGGATGTACTAAGTATCCTGGCCATTGTTACACATAATCTATGACTGCTGACATAAGTATCTTCCCTAGGCCTAGTGGTTTGACCTAGAACACCATAAAGACAAAGGGTCTAATGTTTTCCTTAGTAAATAGATAACAAAATGAAGCCTACCTAGAATATGTCGTATGAGTCACTCATTCCTGGGTTTTAATGCTCCAATCCTAGCTTTGATCGTTATTATTAGAACCTGCACAGTCAAATAACACAAGCCAATGATCTACAAAATCTATGTAGCATAATCTAATCACTTTATTCAATAGATCAACATGGTATTTAAATATATGAAATCGTAGCATCATATATAGGAAAACAAAGACTTCTTTGCATTAATAGAAATGGAGTGAGTTACAATCAAAAGTAGGTGTGATCTTGTGAAAGAGCTCCTCCAAGTTGACTTGTCCTTTCCTTGTCACAAATTGCACCTCTAATCACCCTAATGCATGGAAATATTTCTCCCACATCAACATAATAAGGGTAGAATCACTCTCCAAAAGCCAACTCCTTGCCTATGGATGGTAGTAAATATATAAGTGAAGGAGGTAGTTCATGAATTCTTATTCTTTTACCAGTTAGGGCTTTAGATCCACTCTTGATTGGAATATGAGCTCAAGGGATAAGGGATGGAAATTCCAATTTAGGATAGGATAGGATTTGAGACTTTTATCAAAGGTAAATAGTTACAACAGATCCTCGAATCTTCTCGAAGAGGAAGATTTGGGATTCTTTATATTTTTCCCAAATTTCTAGAATCAACCGACCCCCAAGACTGAGCAACATATTGGTGATCATCGCAGGTGAAAAGTAGGGAAACCTGGTAGTTAACTCTATCCAATAAGAGGTTTGGGATCATTAGTCCTTAAAATGACTGGAATAAGGTGCTTTCAGGTAGAAAATCCGGGGTTAGAATGGGTCATGCTTAGGGATTTGTGCAAGGATGATGTAAAGTGTTCAAAGGATGTTGATTGATCCAGTTGAAGGCTTGTTGACCAGATATGACAAAATGGCCTATAATAGATTCCCCCCTAAAGCACAAATTTATAAATGATATATGATGACTGAAGTGCTTTACCTTGTGACAAGTCAGGATCAAGAACAACCAACGAGATCATCATATGTTACCATACATTTACATAATGATATCTTTACTGAGGGAGGCATACCCATACTCAGCACATAAGCTAACATTACATGTACAATGATCAAAATACACATCCACATATGAAAAATGGTGTACCCATGACTGGTTGACTATCTGTATGACCATATTCATCATACATTGTGATCTTGTATTACTCCTAAAATCGCAACTCGGATGGATGAAACTAGATTCAAGGTCTTCTATCCCGTTCAAACAACCAACCAATGTACAAGTCTAGCCATGTGAATCAATGAGTTGGAGTCGAACACGGTAGACACCATCTAATTACCGAATTATGATGTAAGTCATTAACAAATGCAAGAGAAACAACCGATTATGTTAATGGATCTCAAGGTAGTGTAGTATAATTCATATGGTGTGAATAAATGAGTTGATGTCGAACAACACACAAAATATTTCAGTCAAAGGCCAATGACATAAATCTGTTGTCGAGAGAAAGGAAACTTGCCATTGATGTATACAAGCACCAAGGTACCAAGGGCTGTTTCTAAGTTAACTTCCTAGATAATGAGTAGATGTTGACAAGAGGCAACCCATCACAATAGGGCCTTGATGTATCCCCTATGAATGACATGAAAGGGGTATATGATTAGAATGATGTTGATACAGAACTAGATCAAGAAGGGCAGACATGGAATGAAGGCTTAGAGTATTGTAGTAGATATTGACTGAAAGACTTCTCTTGAACACAACAGCGACACTGAATGGAGTTGGAAGCATTTACCCAAAACCAAAAGTGGAGGATTTTAAACGGTATAATAAACAGAAAGATAAGAATCTTTCCCAACCCAACAACCATAGAGATGAAGTGGAAGAGTTTCATGTTCAAGAGAAACTTGCTTCCATTAACAAATGGAGTACCTTATTTTCCCAATTTCCCCAACCATATTGGTCAGTACCTATTTATTTTTTAACAATATTGAGGAGGATAACATATGATTTATCTTGTAAGTTAATCCTTTGGATGAATCCCTCTGAGAATTTTTAACAAACCTAGATAAGAATTGGTTTGGTTCCCTCATGAACGAATAGTATATCATTGTTTGATGTTTTAATGAGTCTAGTGAAGGTAAAACTTAGAATATTTTTCATGTTTAGAGAGTTTTAAAAAGAGGCAGAAAAGAAAACTACAAATGTTCCTTTTCATAGATAGCCCCTTAAGGTCCAAAAAGGTAGAAAAAATACCCAAGAGAACCTCTTAGCCATGTTCGACTAAGGTATTCCTTTTTCGTAAGTAGTCTATCTTAATGGAAAAGGGTTAAACTTATACTGAGTAGACATCTTTTCACTTACTTTTATGAGTTCAAAAAGACAAGTGCTCGAAAATATTTTCATATTTAGGGAGTCTAAAAGACGCTGAAATAGAACTTCTAGAGGAACGAGTGGTATAAAGGATAAAAACTAGTTCCAGTTGTGATGAAACTACTCAAAACACGCAAAGGTAATGAGGCTGACTAATAACATTGCTCATCAAAACGTTTCCTCGAGAAAGGGTAAAAACCAAGTGAAAGCATATGATTCGCGAAGCGGTTCCACAAGAAAGGGTATAAACCAAGGCTCATCTAGCAAAATCAGGATGATAAAAATGACAATCACGAGAGGTAAAGTGGGAGTGGTTTTATTTTTACACAAGCTTGAAACATGGGAAACTATGCTTGAAATTGGTTTCTTTTTTACACAAGCTTGAAACAAGTAAAAATATGCTTGATATAATTTTGTATGCCCCCAACATAATGACTCAATTCAATGTAAATTCCCCCCAAACTTCATTTCATTCACCTAAGTAGACTATTGGTTACTAACAGGTGGATGGAATGAAGGTTCATATATGAAATCAAGTGCAATACTTGATTGGGAATTTATGAGATCTAATCAAAGACTCGAATTGGAAGGGGATATATGTTTAATTTTTTAATGAGCTTGACACATGAAAATAACTATGCTCATGATACCTTGTTTCATTTTTTAGTGAGCTTGACACGAGAAAAGGAACTTTTTCTTAGGCACCTTGTTTCCTTTTTTAACGAGCTTGACACAAGAAAAGGAACTCTGCTCCAAGGACCTTGTTTCATTTTTTAACAAGTTTGAGACAAGAAAATGAAATATGCTCCGAAGAACCTTGATTCATTTTTTAAAGAGCTTGACACAAGAAAAGGAACTCTTCTCCAGAACCTTGTTTCATTTTTTAAGAAGCTTGACACAAGAAAAGGAACTTTGCTCCAACCTTTATCATGACCGCAAATAGTCCATGGCTTCCACAGGTTCTCATCAAATGGGAGAAGAACACTCCATAATGGATACATATTAAGGGATCCAATGGAAATATTAGGCTCCAATTCTCTCGGTAACTGATTCACCATAACACCTAATGGATCTAGGTTCGAAAGAAGTTGGGCAGACAGTGAAAGGCTCATCTTCATCAGTAGGAATTTGAATGGGATAGGTTAACACATAATTAACCTATGTTGAGGAAGATACCACTTGCATATAAGGATCATTTAGGGAAGCTGGTTGATTGGGAGTCAGACTAGGACCAACAAATGAAAGATGCTCAATGGTCACGATTCTTCCTCCATGTGGGAAACACATTACATGAAAGAGAAAAGAGACAACAGCTCCCATGACATAAACATAGTCATGCCCAATGAGTAAATTAAAATCCAAATCCCCTTGGACTACCATTGCATCGATATAGACAATATTTCCTCCCAAAGTAATAGGAAACTTAGGAAGGATCCCTAACGGTTGATTGGTTCCTCTGTTAAAAGGCAACAAATTATGGGTAACGGGCACAAGATGTAGAGAACCTAAATCTTTCCAAGTATTTGAGGAAAAAATACTAACATATGCAACTTTATCTATGATTGTGCTAGGTACAGTCATATTATAAACTTGTACTATGATCTAGAAGGGCACGTAACAAGGAAGACAATATCCTACCAGTCGACTCCAATCAAAAGAAGTGACCATACTTCTTGGAGGGGATTCCATAGGAATGGGAGAACTGATCCTGTGTGGAATGGGAATGGGAGTATTGTCCCCCAATGCCATCGGGATGGGAGGATTCCCCCCGAGTCCATTGGAATCTAAAGAAACAAGAAGAAGTTACGAAACATGATCCTCACTCTCTATGGGAAAAGTATGATCGACTAAAGGTGGAATCGAGTCAACCATTTTCTCAACCAAGGGTTGGTCAGGAATAGACTCATGGGATTCATGTTTAGAGAGAGTAGGATTGACTAGAGATGGATTCTAATCAATGAATTCATCAACTAGTGAAGGATTGGGAGAAAGCTTTTGATAACTAGTCGAAAAATGAGGTTGAGAAGTTGTAAGGTTTTCCAACAATTTTGAGGCTTCATCCATATAAGGGAAAAGGTGGATAAGATGATTCCCTTCACATAGCTTACATGTAAGGTTGACTTTTCCCTTTTTCCCATGGACCTTACTATCACTAGTGGATGGTTTATCACCAACATGATCTCTAGAGGCCAATGACAAAGGTAGATGTGAGCATGTGGACCACACTTCTAATACCTTGGGAATACTAGGCCAATCTCTAAGAAGGTGGTCACCCTTACATAACATGCAAGGTAATTTAACTTTTCAGGGATGATTGGAAGGCTTCTCCATACTAATTCCATCTGTAGCAATGGTTTTTTGGTTCCCCCCCTGCTTATTTTGCTTCTTCATTATCGTCATTTTCTTCTTCTTCTTAGCCTCCTAGTTGATGAGCCTCATAAAAGGGTAATTATATGGGCTCATTTTACCTCCTAACCTAGTAAAATCAACCATTCTCTTAGCTTGTTGTATGATTTTCTGATTATATTTATGCTTATAGAGTGTGTTGAGTTAGTTATTGTGCCATGTGGTCTAACATGTATTTAATGCAGATTATTGATGGATTTCGAGGTCAAAGTCAAGGATTTAATGGCCAAATTGCAGCAATAACTCGAAGTAGACAGAGGAGAGGACTTATAGGAGGGAATATCCCTCATTTTTTGCTCCTCACTCAAAATTCGCCTTCATTCAGCTCAGAGTACAAGCAGCCGAATCATGCACTAAAAGGTAGTCAAGAAAGTGGAAGATGATTGAGAGTTATCTCGATTTTTGGGAGCCAAGCGTCCCTGATTTTAAGGAAGTTATTGGTAGCTTCAAATGTATAAGTAGAGAGGCCTAGGGCCTCACTAGGGTTGGATTTTTGTTGGATTTTTGCTCATGTAAACTCTGGTCAACTTCGAGCTTATTATTTTTGTGACAGTTCATGTAATCTTGCTATTGTTTTGGAAATAAAGATGGAATCTTTTTTGTGCTAGCACTGAGTTACCTCAGAGGGTTGAAGCTCTTGGGTTAGGACCCAAACTAAGTATCCAAGCTCCTCTTTACTTGTATTTGTATGTTTTATTCCAATTTGTATATTAGGTTGTTGTTAGATGTATTTCTTTTATGGTTAGGAATAGGATGCCTTTGATGATTCTGTAGTTTGCTTCCATTTGTGCTTTTTATAGCAGGTTAAGCAATGATAAAGAAAAGATTGAAAAGGCTAGAAATAGTGTCTTGGCCTCTCTTCCTCCCTCTGCAACCATGATTTGAGGAAAAGACCCTCTTGCTACCCCAAAAACATAGATTTTCCTCATTCATAGGACTTCTAGTGTTTGTAGCTTTTTAGTGGTAAATAGTCTAGTTTTGCTTTGCTTCAGAACTTCTTTATTTAAAATAGTATTCTTTCATGATTTCCTTTCTTGCAGCAGTTATCAACATTTCCTTCCATAGATCATAGTTTAGGCTATTTTGATGCAAAACTTTGTTTTCCTAGATGCACTCATTTCATTTCTTGCTTGATTTCCTTGGTTGACTGTTGGTTTTGTTATGCAGAAAATATCTTCTAGTTGTAGGCTAGCCTATTAGCCATCCCATCATCCATCTGATCCATGCCCTACAGGTCACCCAAGTCTCCCCTCAATTCTGCCTTAGTTTCCTGCATTTTCCATAGAACTTCTTCCTCTCTCCTTGAGAAAATCCAATCATTTTTTTCTCTCTTGATGATTCTTGGTAGACTCTAGGTGCCCTAACACTCATTCCAACCTTCCTCTACCTTTTCCACCCACTCTCACACCCTAAAAATAGTGACAACTGCTCTCAGCCTCCTCCTGTAGGCCTCCTATAGTTCCCTATTTTCCTCTTGTAGATTTCATGTGTCCTCTTGTAGATTTTCCTGTAGGCTTTCTTTTGAAGGCCGAGTGTGGGAAAAGCCTCTAGAAGGCCACTTGAGACCTCCTAGAACCCATCCAGACCATCCTACATCCTCTCAAGTCCCAAAGCCACCCTCCAACGCCACCCATTCGCTGCCACATTCACAAACAATAAATTACATGCATGTCAAATTCACATAAAAATACATAAAAATCCAAAAAGATGTTTTTTGCTCATTTACTTCCAGAAATAGCTTAGTTAGATGTTTTTCACTTCCTTGAGTAGGTAATGGAATTCCTTTCATGGTTTCCATAGTTCTCTCTGCAAAATTTGGATTAGTTGGTTAATTTGGGTTTACTAGTTTTATTTCAAACTTTCTCCTTTCTGCAATTAGAATAGTATTTGTAGAGTAGTCTTTCTCTCCTTTCATCACATATAGAGCTTCTTCTGGAATCCATAGAAGTTGTCTTGAGCTCCTAGTGATCTTGCGCTGGCTGACCAAGTGACAACTTGCAGTAAGAACTAGTACTTGTGCATACAACACCATCGCTTCCAAGTTTGTTACGAACTACCAGGTTGATAAGAGTAAAGTAAGCAACCCAGGAGTTGTTGAAATACTGGTGCTCACCACTTTTTGGTTCCATTGCCGGGGAAGCTTCAGATTATTCTGTGATTACTGCTTTCTTCTATTTCCTATTGCAACATTCTGCTAATAATTTATTTCAGCAAAAGTAGACTAGTCATTTCTTTTCTTTCAAGTTCTGCATTTCCTTGCTTTCCTTTTCAATTCTGCAAATTTCATTTCAGCAAAAGTAGATTATTCATTCCTTTTCCTTCAATTCTACATTTCCTTACTTTCCTTTTCAATTTTGCAAATTTCATTTCAGCAAAAGTAGATTATTCATTCCTTTTCCTTCAATTCTGCATTTCCTTGCTTTCCTCTTCAATTCTGCAAATTTCATTTCAGTTAATTGCAATTTGTTTTGTTCAATCAATTTTAGTTTCTTCAGGTACTATCAGTGTGGGGAAAAAGAAACAAAAACCAACCAAAAAGATTTTCTTTCATGCCTCATAGGAATAGAGATAACTTAGGAAACAATTTGCCCAACACCCCCACTACTTCACACAGCCAACCTTCTCTCTTCTTCGGTGGCTACAATCAAGAAGAACCCTTAGGTGAACATCCAGACATATTTGAAGAACCTATAGGGGAAGAAGAAGAATAAAACATTCCTCTAGAGCCAATGGATGAAAATAGAAATGCTGGGGGCAGTAGCTTTTCTTCCAACTCATCCATTAAAGGTGAAATTGGAAACATGTTGGAAGACTTCAAGAGTGAGATGCTGCAGATTCTTGCCATGCAAATGGATACCTTACATATCAAAATAAAACAAGAGGAAGTAGAGAGGGCTTTGGCCATTTTTTGCCCTAGATGCACCATGAGGCATCCATGCCCATTGAACCCTATAGAGGTTTGTTCAATCTACGAAGAAAATCATTCTACAGATAAGTGCCCTTCCTTGCCCGGACTTAAAGCTATATAACAAGGGGCTGAGGGAGCCACTGAATAGATCTATTACATAAACCAAAGGATGCTGCATGGACCTATACCGTATCATCAGGGGATGCATGGGACATCTCACACATACTACAACCCCAACCAAGTCACATCCATGCCTTCTTAGGGCTCCCTTGCTCATCCTTCATGGTCCACACCTCCTCCTTGGTCCTTCACATCTCCATATCATGCCCAACCAACCACCCATTCATTTCAACCCTATGCTCAGCCACAACCTCAGTGGAATGCATCTCATCAGGGGTGGAGGCCGCAATACATATCTCTTCCTGCTCTTCTGCCTCCACCACCTGCCCAACCATAACCGCATCCACATCCATCTCAAATATACACTCCCACTCGACTACTTGTACCACCATTTCCAAACCCACACATTGAAGTATCTCAACCCATTTATAATGATGAGGTACAACACTTCCAAACAACTCCTCTTGAGCTCAATGGTATTCACCATAGCTCAGGAAGAGTATTGCAAAAAGAGATTATATTGATATCATTGAAGGACCACATCTAAAAGAAGAAGATTCAAAAGAGAAGATCAAAGAACCATGGGCTACACTTGATTAAGAGAAGACATCAAAAATCAAAGATCCAGAGAGCTCCCTCATGGTTACCATAAAATCCTCCATGTATTCAAGAGAAAAATCGACAAAAAGAGGAAGATGTGAAGGTCATGGTAGAAGAAGACATGAAGAATGATCCAGATCAGCAAAAGGACCAAGGACATCACAACTATATTTAAATATGGTTCCAGACAGTCACTAAGTTGCAACATCACTCTCTTCCTCAACTATGCTTGATCCTTTCAAAGTCAAATCATGTGGTCTCTGAAATCCAGGTACATGTCAAAGCATACATTTCAAGCCTCCACATAATTTTGTCTATCATCTTGATGTGCACATGGATCCATTGGAAGTATTCTTAGACTTGAAAGTGATTTTGTTTTACAAGTAGGGTAAGGTAGGAAAAAAACACATGAAAAATAAAAGAAAAAAATATAAATCTAAGGTGAAAACCTCCTTGGAGGCACCTCAGATTGGCTCATTGATTGAAAACCTCCATGAGGCGGTCAATGGGTTGAAAAGAAGAAAAAAGAGAGAAAAAGGATCCTAGGTGAAAACCTCTTTTGAGGCGCCTAGGCAGATCTACTAGCTGAAAACCTTATTGATTCGGCTAGTAGGCCTAGAAAAAAGAGAAAAAATAAAAATCCTTGCTCCATGCATGCATGTACTCTCCAACATCTGCAAGCAACAAGAACAAGTTGGTACAAAAAGGAAAATTGGTCAAGCCTAGTAAAAAGAAGTCAAATTTTGGTCAAGGCCATGTCAATCCATCACCATCATCTATTTTCACCATCCACCCATCATTCTCGAGCTTCTACCACTCATTTTCCTTGCTGTCCTAAAAAAAAACTACAGGATGCTCTGTTTTCCTATAGGATACAAAAATGCATAGAGCAGAAATTTGTTTTTTCCCTAACTTGAAAACTGTGCATCCATTTAAAAAATTGTTTCATGGGCAGTTGCATATGGATGATGGTAACATGCTCAAGCAATTTCAACAAATTCCATTGCACGGTTACCAAGAAATTAGCCTCCATCACCTTTAGCCATTTTTAGTTTTTCTCGAGATCCGTGCATCCATTGACCAAAATTTTTCTATGGGGAGGTGCATAATGATGATGGAAACATGCTCAAAAAGTTTCAAGTCAACCTAGTCTACCGTTTGGAAGATAAGGACAAAACAAGTCACTATCCTATAAACCTACAACCGTTGATTCCATAGAAGTCCAACACCAGCAACAAGGGACAGCACATCTGAAGGATGAAAAGGCACATGTAGCTCAGCTCCAGCAAAAGAAGAACCTGCAAAAACACACAACAACACAACATGCATAAAGGGAAATGAAGGCATGCAGCAGAGAAAGCCACAACACCTCACAACGAATACACTCGGATCACAGGTAAGTAACTAAGTCACTCCTCTATTTTTATTGGTGTAATTAGAAGTCATGCAAAAGCAACAAGATGGTTGAGGTTAAATTAGGGAAAGGTGGCTAGTTAACTTGGCCACCTTTAGTTAGTTGAATCCACTTAACCGAGATGTCACCCACACGTGCGCACAATCAACTCCAGCAAAGGATGCCAAGGACAGGTAGTGGGAGGAAGAGTTAACTCCAATGCAATAATGAGGGATGATAACTCAGTTACAACAATCTCCTTGTGCCCCCATAGCCTCGTAACCATCGTCCTCCATCAATCTCTCCCATATTCTTGCTCTTGGCGTTTTCTACAAGAGCACCTACAAGTTCTACAGGAGCACCTACAGGAAATCTATAAGAGGGACAGAAGGCTTCTACAGGAGGGGTAGTGAGTTTTTTTGAATGGCGAAAACACGATTTTTAGCATGATTTTCATATGAAGACGTAGGGTTCATGCATGCCCCCTGTTAAATATCAATATATGAAAGAAGTGGTCTTAATTTGAGGAGGAAATAAGTCCTTAGGAGAGGAGAAAATACATAATTAAAAAAAAAAAAAGTCTCCTCTGTTTCTCTATTTCACTAAAAATCCTTGTCTCCACTCCATATTTATTTTTTTCAAAAGAAGTACAAGCAATATGATAGGGGTTTTATGAGAAAAGAGCCCACTAACTCCACTAGACTCCATGCACATCCTCAAGTTTCCCATTACCATTGAATATTCAGCATCTGCGAAGGTGAAATAATCTCCTTCCAAGACACCTATAACCTATGAAAGGGGGACTCCAAGATCTTCTACATGGAAGGGAAAGGTAGTACTACAAGACCCAAAACCAGACCTACAGGAGGCTCAGACAGCCCTACAGGAGACACTGTATAAACTACAGGAGACCCAAAAGCTTGAGGAAAGGATGGGAGGATAGCCAGAGGTAAAGGAGGAAGCAAGAGAGTTACAAAAACCTGACCCCAAGCCTAGTCTTGCCTCCTATTACAATCTACTTGAAGGAGGCAGGATCATCCCACAGGAATTTGCAATTCCACTGTTTTTCGAATTGGAGAAAGAAAGAGTGAGAACACATAGGTGGATGCAGATAGCCAAATCCAAAGGGGTTGAGGAAGTTGGCCATATGGAAAACAAACTCAGGGAAATGGGCAGAGAGTTGAGTGTTGTCAGAGATAGAGAAGCCATCACAAGAAGCCACCTTGAAAATGAGAATCAAATCCTAAGGAGGTAGCTACAAGAGAAAGAAACTCAGCAGGCATACATGGCCAACTTATCCATGAAGGCATTGTAATGTAGATCACCAGCAAAATCCTATGGCCTCTATCTCAAGGACCAATGGTTACAATTCTAGATAAAGACTCTGGCACAAAGAGGCACAATGCCTTTCCAAGATTACAATCAATTTATGGATCTATGTGACCAAAGCATATCAAAGGATTTTATGGCAAAGAAGAGCAGACCACATCAGAAGCTTGGTATGCTAGGGAGGCCACCAAGTCCATAAAATATGAGGAGATTGACTAAGTTGCTCAGAGGATGAGCAACACTTTTAGTAGGGGGGTGATAATGAGCCTCATAAATGGGTAATTATATGGGCTCATTTTACCTCCTAACCTAGTCAAATTAACCATTCTCTTATCTTATTGTATGATTTTCTGATTATATTTATGCTTATAGAGTGAGTTGAGTTAGTTATTATGCCATGTGGTCTAACATGTATTTAATGCAGAATATTGATGGATTTTGAGGTCAAAGTCAAGGATTTAATGGCCAAACTGCAGCAATAACTCGAAGTAGCTAGAGGAGAGGACTTATAGGAGGGAATCTCCCTCATTTATTACTCCTCACTTCAAGTTCCCCTTCATTCAACTCGGAGTACAAGTAGTCGAATCATGCACTAGAAGGTATCCGAGAAAGTGGAAGATGATTGAGAGTTATCTCGAGTTTTGGGAGCCATGCCTCCTTGATTTTAAGGAAGTTGTTGGTAGCTTCAAATGTATAATTAGAGAGGCCTAGGGCCTCACTAGGGTCGGATTTTTGTTGGATTTTTTCTTATGTAAACTCTGCTCAACTTCGAGCTTATTATTTTTGTGACAGTTCATGTAATCTTGCTATTGTTTTGGAAATAAAGATGGAATCCTTTTTGACCTAGCACTGAGTTACCTCAGAGGGATGAAGCTCTTGGGTTAGGGCCCAATCCAAGCAGCCAAGCTCCTCTTTACTTGTATTTTTATGTTTTGTTCTAGTTTGTAGATTAGATTGTTGTTAGATGTATTTCTTTTATGGTTAGGAATAGGTTGCTTTTGATGATTCAGTAGTTTGCTTCCATTTGTGCTTTCTATAGCAGGTTAAGCAGTGATAAAGAAAAGATTCAAAAGGCTAGCAATAGTGCCTTGGCCTCTCTTCCTCCCTTTGGGACCCTTATTTGAGGCAAAAACCCTCTTGCTGCCCCAAAAACACAGATTTTCCTCATTCATAGGACTTCTAGTGTTTGCAACTTTTTAGTGGTAAATAGTCTAGTTTTTCTTTGCTTCAGAACTTCTTCATCATGCTCACTTATTTATTTACAATAGTCTTCTTTCATGATTTCCTTTCTTGCAGCAGTTATCAACATTTCATTCCATAGATCATAGTTTAGACTATTTTGATGCAAAACTCTGTTTTCCTAAATGCACTCATTTCATTACTTTCTTGATTTCCTTCGTTGACTGTCACTTTTGTTATGTAGCAGATCTCTTCTAGCCGTAGGATAGCCTATCAGCCATCCCATCATCCATCTGATCCATGCCCTATAGGTTGCCCAAGTCTCCCCTCAATTCTACCTTAGTTTCCTGCATTTTCCATAGAACTTCTTCCTCTCTCTTTAAGCAACTCCTACGTTTAACGACGCCAAAACACTTCTCTAGCCCATAACTATAAATATTTGTGTTAATGTTACAAATTCTCCTTAGGTTGATTGAATAAGTTTTAATGTTAATCTTCAATTAAGTTTCAATTTTAAAGCTCAAAATTTGATGTCACCTGAATACACCTATGATGCAACTAATATGACAAAAAAAAACTCTTTTCATTTTCCTTTTAACAATGAAAGCCCTAACTAGGTAGGGGAAGAAGAAATTAATCAAAACTGCAACAAACAAGTGATGCAACAATTGATCTCTATAACTTCACATTTCCAATCAAAGTCAAATCCATATATACAATGCATGATGCATAAGAATTTTCTTTTCAAAATACTTAATTTTCTAAAATGAAGAAGACTAAGATGCAAATTTCAATCACTTATTCAAACAAGCTTTTCAGAATGATGACTAGAACACCAGTTCATCTAAACACTCAATGATCAAATAAAATTAGTTTGCGAACGACCTAATAATAAGAAAAAAGGAAAATATTTAAACAAATCCTTACCAAAGGTACTAAAAAAAAAATCAAACCAAATGGAGACTTTAGAGGGACCAAAAGACACTCAGAGACTCAAGGAAGAGAAGCTAGAACAAGGTTGATAAGAGAGAAGATAAAGGGAAAAAAACTTGTGCATGAACAAGGGCCCACATAGGTACAAATGAGGCACTGGTTCTATGCAATGCAGGCATAGAGAAGGCTCAGTTGGGGTGCAACACTCTATCAGAAGACCAGCGGGTGAATTGGTATAGGGATGCAAAGTTTTGACACGAGGATTGCAATTGAGACTCAATGAAAGGTATTCCTAGGTTTTTTTCTTGACTGAATAAGAAAGTAAGGGTCCAAAGAAGAGTTAATACAAGCACAATGGACAAAGAAACCACCAAGGGAATACATTGATCCCTAGTGGAGTCGTCAATTTGTTATGCGGAATCTACGATTGCGAACATAAGTATCTTCCCTACGCTTGGTGGACTGACCTAGAACAATAGAAAGACAAATGGAATAATGTTTTCTCTAAAGTAAATAGATAATGAATTGAAGCCTACTTGGAATCTGTCGTATGCTTTTCTCCTTCCTTGGCTTGATTGCTCCAATCCTAGCTTCGATTGCTATTATTAGAACCTACAAAGTAGGATAACACAAGCCAACTATCTACAGAATCTATGTAGCATTATTTAATCACTTTATTAAATATATCAACATGGTATTGAAATATATGAAACCATAACATCATATATAGGAAAACAAATAACTCTTTTCATTAATATAAATTGAGTGAGTTACAACCAAATATAAGTGTTAATCCTGTAAAAGAACTCCTCCAAGTTGACTTGTCCTTTCCTTGTCACAAAGTGCACCTATAATCACCCTAATTCATGGAAATATATCTCTCACATCAACAACATAAGGGTAGAATCACTCTCCAAAATCCAACCCCTTGCCTATGGATGGAAGTAAATATATAGGTGAAGGAGGTAGTTCATGATTTATTATCCTTTTACCAATTAGGGATTCAGATCCACTCTTGATGGGAAGATGAGATCAAGGGATAAGGGATGAAAAGTCAAAGGTAGGATAGGATAGGATTCGAGACTTTTATCTGAGTTAAATGGCTACAATAGATATTAGAAGCTTCTAGAAGGTGAAGCTTTAGGATTCTCTCTTTTTCCCGAATTTCTAGAATCAACACACCCCCAACACTGAGCAACCTGTTGGTGATCAACACAGGTGCAAATTAGGGAAACCTAGTAGTCAACATTGTCCAATAAGAGGCCAGGGAGTGTTGGTCCTTAAAATGACTAAAACAAGGTGCTTTCAAGTAGAAACTCAAGGATTATAATGAGTCATGCTTAGGGTGTTGTGCAAGGATGATGAAATGGTGTCAAAGGATGTTGATTGATCCAGTTGAAGGTATATTGACCAGATGTGACAAAATGGCCTATAATAGATTCCCCCCTAAAACGAAAATTCAGAAATGATAACTGATGATTGAAGCGCTTTACCTTGTGACAAGTTGGGATCAAGAACAACTGCCAAGATCATGATCAGTTACAATACATTTACATCATGAATCTTTTTTGAGGGAGGCATACCCATACTCAGCACATAAGATAACATTACATGTACAATTATTAAAAGACACATCCGTAGATGAAAAATGGTGGACCCATGACTAGATGGATGTCTCTATGACCATAGCCACCATACATTGTGATCTTGTATTACTCCTAAAATCACAGCCCAGATGGATGAAACTAGAATCGAGGTCTCTTATCTCGTTCACACTACCAACCAATGTACGAGTCTAACCATGTGAATAAATGAGTTGGATTCAAACATGGTAGAAACCTTCTAATTATCGACCCATGATGTAAGGCATTAACAAACATGAGAGAAACCACCGATGATGTTAATGGCTCTCAAGGTAGTGAAATACAATCCGTATGGTGTGAGTAAATGAGTTGATGTCAAACACCACACATAATATTTTAGTCAAAGGCCAATGATGTAAACATATCGCCAAGAGTGAGAAAGCTTGCCACTGATGTATGCAAGCACCAAGGTACCAAGGCGTGTTTCTAAGTCGACTCCCTGGATAATGAGCTGATGTTAACAGGAAGTCACCTGTTGTAGGAGGGCCTCGATGTATCCCCCATCAATGACACAAAATGGGTATCATGATTTGAGATTGAATGATCAGAATGATTCTAATACAAAACTAGATTAGGAAGGGAAGACATGGAATGAAGGCTTAAGATTATTGTAGCAAATATCGACCGGAAGACTTAAATTAAACACAACGACGACACTGAATGGAGTTGGTAGAATTGACCCAAAACGAAAAGAGTAGGCTTTGAAATGGTATGATAAACCAAAATAAAAGAATATTTCCAAACCCAACAACCATGGAGATGAAGTGGAATAGTGTCATGTTCAAGACTTGCTGCCATTAACAAATGGAGTACCCTGTTTTAAAAATTTCCCCAACCATACTAGTTAGTACCTCTTTATTTTTTAACAAGCTTGATGAGGATAACATATGCTTGATCTTGCAAGTTCATCCTTCAAATGAATCCCTATAAGAATATTTAACGAACACAAAGAAGGAGTGGTTTGGTCCTGTCATGAACGACGAGTCCATGATTGTTTGATGTTTTAATGATTCCAAAGAAGGTATAACTCGACATATTTTTCATGTTTAGAGAGTTTGAAAAAGAGATAGAAAATAAAACTCCAAATGTTCCTTTTCATAGATATTCCCTTAGGTCTAAAAAGGTAGAAAATAATACCCAAGATAACCTCTTAGCCATGTTCGACTAAGGTATTCCTTTTTCGTAAGTAGTCTATCTCAGTATGGAAAATGATTAAACTTATACTGAGTAGACATATTTTCATTTTCTCTTACGAGTTTGAAAAGACAAGTGGTAAACAATATTTTCATATTTAGGGAGTCTAAAAAGAGCTGAAAGAGAACTCCTCCTGGAGGAATGAGTGGTATAAAGGATAAAAATTGGTTTCTGTCGTGATGGAACTATTCAAAACATGCAAAGGTAATGAGGTTGGCTAATAAGACTACTCATCTTAGTGGTTCCTTGGGAAAGGGTAAAAACCAAGTGAAAGTGTATGATCATCCAAGCCGATGGTCACAATGGAATGAGAAAACCAAGGCTCATCTGGAAAAAATAGGATGATAAAAATGAAAATCATGAGAGGTAAAGTGGGAGTGGTTTCATTTTTACACAAGCTTGAAACATGGGAAACTATGCTTGAAATTGGTTTAATTTTTACATAAGCTTGAAACTAATGAAAACTATGTTTTATGTAAGTTTTCATCCCCCCAGCATAATGACTCAATTTGAGGTACAATTTCTTATGAGGAATCTATGAATGTAGACAAAAGTATCTTCCCTAGGCCTGGTGGACTAACCTAGAACAAAAAAAAGATAAAGGGGCTAATGTTTTCCTTAAAGGAAATATATAACAAGATGAAGCCCACATGGAATATGTCGTATAATTCGCTCCTTCCTTAGCTTGAATTCTCCAATCCTAGCTTCGATCGTTATTACTAGAACCTCCACATTCAGATAACACAAGCCAACGATCTACATAATCTATGTAGCATAATTTATTCACTTTAATCAATAGATAAACATAGTATTGAAATGTATGAAACCATAACATCATATATAGGAAAACAAATAACTCTTTGCATTAATAGAAATGGAGTGAGTTACAACCAACAATAGGTGTTGATCCTGCAAAAGAACTCCTCCAAGTTTCCTTGTCCTTTCTTCATCACAAAGTGTACCTCTAATCACTCTAACACATCGAAAGATATCTCTCACATCGATATCATAAGGGTATAATCACTCTCCAAACACCAACATGTTGCCTATGGATGGCAGTGAATATATAGGTGAAGGAGGTAGTTCGTGAATTCTTATCCTTTTACCAATTAGGGCTTGAGATCCACTCTTGATGGGAATATGAGTTCAAGGGATAAGGGATTAAAACTCCAAGGTAGGATAGGATAATATTCAAGACTTTTATCTAAGTTAAATGGTTACAACAGATCTTGGAAGCTTCTGGAAGAGGAAGCCTTGGGATTCTTTCTCTTTTTTGCCAATTTCTAGAATCAATGCACCCCCAACATTGAGAAACTTGTTGATGATCGGTGTAGGTGCAGAGTAGGGAACCATGGTAGTCGACATTGTCCAGTAAAAGGTCAATGAGCATTGGTCCTTAAAATGACTAAAACAAGGTGATTTTAGGCAGAAAATCAAGGATTAAAATGAGTGATGCTTAGGGCTTTGTGCAAGGATGATGAAAAGGGGTCAAATGATGTTGATTGATCCAATTGAAATCTTGTTGACAAGATGTGACAAAATGGCCTATAACAACCATGATTTCCCCTTGTTAACTTCTCTCTTAACTCTAAAAAACTCTCTTATAAAGTTTCCTTCCTTGTCTTGTAGACTAGTCACTCTAATTCCCTGCATTCTCCCATCACCCATAGTGTCTTATATGCCAAACTATTCATGTTGGAAGTTATCTTCATCATTTCCAATTTAATGAATTGTAGTATCCATGTCTCTCACATCTCTAACCCACGTTGGTTCTTCATGCCCCCGTGGATAATTCACATGATGAGAATGGACTCTATGAATCATTGTTCCCACTCCAGGCACACAATATAAGTCATTAAATTCATTTGGGCTTCTATATCATGTGTATGGCTATACATTTGGTATGAGGTGAATGATACATAAACTCAAGATGTTTAATGCATGTAGTTCCCTTGTGATGCCTATGTTTTTTATTATTTCTCATGATCATTGACTATGGGATGGGAGCCTCCCTCTATGTTCCATTAAATGTCATAGTTTCAAGAGCCAGTTTAAGTGCTTGATTAGATAGATTATATGCAGCAGTCCAAGGAAAATTTTAAAGATGGAAGTTTATCTTAAAGTTTATAAACCTTGGTGAATCTTACTAGTCCCTAATATGCAAATTGTAAAATTTTTGGCAACATTTTTGTAAAAATATTTATATTTATAATGATTTTATATTATTCTATATAAAATTTTGGTGATTTTTTTAAGATAAAATAATTTAATACTAATAAATGTGGGCTAATCATTTTAAAAAAATGGAAATTGATGAATCTTTTTTTGGAAAAAACATGGACAATTAGCCCACCTGCAAATATTAGCCCCTAAAATTTCCCCGTGAAGCACTATTGAGAGCTTGGATACATGTTTGACATGAAAATTTCAGAATGAGGCTAGTAGTATTATTATTCTTTTATACAAATGAGAAAATTTTGTATCAGAGGGTCTAGTCCTAAGAGCTAGGTCAATGATTGTATTTCTTTAATCACCTATAATAATGAGTGATATGTTCGATATTGAAATAGCTATAATATGCCTTGAAGGATCACATACATATTTTATTTATTATTTGAGGCTTCCCCCAAAATACATAAATACTCATACTCAATTTATCCACTAAGCCCATAACAAACTCCCTCGCTCTTTCTACCCCTAACCTAGTGCATAATAACTACATGAGCTCTAGTGCTTTTACTTTTATGTATGCACACACATGTGCATGTTATCATTAGGAGTGTCGAAAAATAAAACCTTTGCTAAAACCTCCATTCACCTAATTTTTTTTAGTTATAGTGAACATCTATTAAAACCTTGCCTATAAATGGTGGAGGTTTTTCTGAAAAAAGTTCCCAATATTTTAACACTAAAAATATCCACTACAAGATGCTTTCCTTTTAGTTTGTTTGGTTTTTGTTTCTTACTATATTTCATGAAATTATCGTATTCGTGATAGGACTTGCATTGAAAGGAAGTTTCTCATAGTCAACATGCTATATTCATTTCTAGTTGTCAAATGAAAGTTTGATTTCTTCACAAAGCCCATTTTTGAGGGAGACTGCCACACTATTTAGAGCACAGGAAAACATCCCATCCATTGGTTCTGGTCTATCAATGAAATTTCCTAGGGTATTTCTTTTGCATCTCATTATGTCTTCATTCCAACAGTGTAAGGGAAGATGTGATAAACAAACTACCATTAGAACAATTGACAGACTAGGGTTGAAATTATGAGTCCACCTATTTACATACATGTCTCTGCCACCAAAAAATAAGGCCCATATTAGAAAATAATATTTATGTCTTCCTTGGTCTTTAATAGAAAGGTATACAAACATATTCCACAAAAGTTACTAGTGAGTTAACTTTCCCTTGACAAAACCTGTTAGTTTCTATGGACTCGTTTAGATTGAGAGAGAGTGTGCATTTAGTCTCTAGAAAGTATAATTGACACCATTACCATGTAATAAATACAAATGAGACAGTGGATTTTACTTGGGATTAATGTTGGTTTATATATGTTTTTGCTTGCAAGTTGTAAATTGGGTAATGGGATGTTTAACCTTTAATCTTGTGTTGTGTTAATAAGTGGTTAAGGTTCCATATTTTTCACCTCTTTTAGAGTATTGAGGCAAGGGTGCACTTTTTCAATCTACTTGTTTCTATTGATAGCATGTGATCTAAGTGGGGTCATCATAGAAACACATCGGATAAATATAGGTAGTACTATAAATTTGACACATGTATTATTTTTAAATGATATACGCTTATTATATGATGGATTACTTATGGATGCTACAATGTCAAAATAGACTTTAGAATTTTATAATATTGATATGGTCATGGAGATAAATGTGTAAAAATACTCTATAGCATTCATATTGAGGAAACTAAAGAAATATTTATTATAGATCTCGTTCCTAGCTAAAGGATTTATTGACACTTGGGTACAAAGTAATTAATGTCTATTTTGAAACCAAATGATCACATGATTAAATATTTAAGTTGGTTAATTAATAAAAATGGAAAGAGAGTGAACCTGTGCAACATATGGCTTTCTATCATAGGGAAGCTCACATTAGTAAAACTTGTACTATAAAAAATCCTAATATAGTAAGACTCATTGGTTTTCATCCATGCAGAAGTATTAGAGAAGATTAGATGAATATTTTTAAATTTTCCTTGGATAGGGAAGAAGGGAAGAAATACCACCCCTCTAGTAAAATCTAATTCATTGCAAAATCATAAGAAGAAAAGGGACAAGGACAAATAATAAGAAGAAAAGGAATAAGGCCTTAAAAATAACCGCTTATTTAGTAAAGCTCTAATAACAAGAAATTTATGGATATTAATTTTGTAATTAGGGTTGTGGAAATAGGTTATCTTGTATATTTATATAGAAATCTCTCTATGACTTCTTTAATAAAAAGTATAAATAAAAAAATGAATAATATGTCTATGGTTTGAAAATATTTAATTTTGGTTAGCATGGAAGGTAGGGAAAGGCGAATGTGTTTGGTGGGGCTAGATCCTTGTGTAAAAAATACCATTGAATTCCACTTGATTTAACTTAACCTCTATGAGGTGTTGGTACTTACATTGGCTCATGGTATTTACATTGGTTATCAACAAATTTATGGTATCAAGGATGGATACATGTTACATTGTTCGGTTTTAAGGGGGAAAGAGGAGATCATCTAAAGGCATATGTTTGGAGCTTAATTCAAATTCATGTAATAATTAGGGAGAAGAATGAAAAATATGGATCAAAAACCCTGGATGGTGGAATACATCATGAAACTAGGTATGATGCCATGTTCTCTTCAAATCAATAGGATGAATCTATTTGGTGGTGGAAAAACCTCTAAATAACTCTAATAGAAACAAGGATATACATATGATTTTCGTTGAGGAATAAATTTTCAATCGAGAATTTTTATAGAAAGGAGAAAATGAGGCCCAAGTTGGTGTGCATTATGGAGACAAGATAATGAAGCAATACATCGTATTTTGGTTATAATTCCTTTTAACTTGAGGGTTATTTGATGGGGAAATGTAAGGAAAACTAAAATTTGCATGGCATGGGATATATTGTATATAACCGACTATTTATAAGAAGAAATTTCCTACCTACAATAGGGGATTTCCACCCGATCAAGGTCCCAATTATACCTTTGTTCATTTGATGTAGTGGCGTCCACTGATATTTGGGTTTGGTTGCCACTAAATGAATTACTTCTCAAAACAAGACTTTCAAATGTGCATTCATGAACTTGAATGTAGTCTAAGCTACTATGTAAAAAACAAAAAGAACTAATATATCTCTATTGTAAGCTTAAATTATACTAATTGAGAAATAGAACCAGTTCATAGTATCACTGTTAGGAACAAGAAGAATAACAGAGCAACTAACATGAGATAAACATAAGATATTAAGCTACAGAAGTAATTCATACAACTTGATAATGATTAAAACAAATACACATCAATCTTGACTTGGTAAACAGTTACTAAGGAAAAACATAACTATGCATACTCATGCTCTGTATGGAGGATTAACACAGATTTAACATGAGATAATGATAAAATGACAGACAATGGAAATAGTTCTGATAATCTAACAATAGTTAAAAAAATACTTATCAATGATTCACTTAGTAAAAAGTTATAAAGAATCATGAACAAGCATACCCATATGAATTATTTATTCTGCAAATTTCAATTAACTTTGAAAGATAGCTTATCAATGGTTTTAAACAAACATTAAACTTTGTATAAATAAGAAACAATGCATATCATACAAACTTATTTTAATTTGGAATAGAATTTGGGAAAAATAAAAGAGAAGCCTTTCATTACTCTTGAAAATAATAATACTATCAAAATAAATAACAATTGATAGACCTCAAAATTCATCAATAATATCCCTGAACTTGACATTAGTGCACAAGCTCTGACCACTTGTTGCTAATTCCAAAATACAAACGATTACAAGAAAGAAATTGTAATAATGCAAGTCTCTTATTGTCTTTGGTTCAACCTTTGGTCCTCCAAAAATAATCCACCTCTGATCTTGGTTACTAAATTTGAAAGTCAAAGCCTTAATGATAGTGTAAGCTTTCATGCTTCTAGTCCATGCAACCATTGCCACTCAAGAAGGGTTGTATTTATAAAATAAATTCAAATAATATAACATAATACCCTTTTCTAAATTGAATCTGCAAATAAAAAATTTATTGAAAAAAATAAGTTTTTTGCATAAATTAAATGATCTCTTTGTTGTATTGTTAATTATGTCCTCGTTATCTCTTTGATTTCCTAAAAAAAAAACAAACAAAACAAACAAAACAAAAACAAAGCAAACAAATAACATCTTAAAATTAATTATTAATATTCGTTTGATATAGTTATTATATTCAATAAAAATTTATATTTTAAAATAACGTATATCATCTCCATCTCACCTATACAATAATCAAAACAAATAAATAATAAATACAATTAACACCATTTGTGAACTAAATAATAAAGTAAAATAAATATAAATTATTAAACTTAAAATATTTCCATACTATTTACATCACAAATTGTGGCTCCTTTTATTTCAATTTTTCCAGGTCATTTATATTATTTATTTGGTAGAAATATTTTATTGTAATAGTTTCAATCGAGATATTCAACAACCATAACAACTCAATCTCCAACAATTGAGAGTGTTTGAACTGGTGCTTCTGCGCATCGCTCTCCCTTGGCTCCTGCGGCCCTCTGCCTGGCAGCCCCTACTGTTGGGCTTCCTCCCTCTGCTCCTAGCATCCCCGCATCTAGGCTTTGCCTTCCCTTCGGCCAGTGCTGCTGCTGGTCTTCTTTCGGTCCCCTGGTTCCCATGGCTGGGAGTGTCCCCTCCCAGCTTCATGACTTTGATGAACAAGCTGAGATATTTGCTTCACTAATTTCTGAAAATGGTGCCCCACAAACCAAACCCACAGCCTCAAAGTTTGTTAAAAAACTGGTGGATATCCTAGAAATTTCTCTTCCTCCAAGTCTTCCAAGGAAAGCAGTGATCTCTCTAGCGGAGAGAGGTTTGGTTGGCCAATTTACTGGTTTGTGGCCTTCACCTAGAGCTATTCAAAAATGGGTGGAGCATAACTGGAATGCGAAATTCAAGGGAAAATCGTTATAAGATTCTGTGGAAGAGGATACTACACTTTCCTCTTCGAATCCAAAGAAGACCGGAATCTCTTCTTCAGAAACGACCCTTACTTCATGGACTCAAGAGGTTTGTACCTGAACATATGGTCACCTGATTTCGACCCAGAAATGGATATTCCCAATGTAGTTCCAGTCTGGGTTCGTTTGCCTCACCTCCCCCTCCATTGCTGGGGAGATGAATCATTCAAAGCAATAGGAAATGCTGTTAGAAAATACATTGACAGATGTGAACGGAAGGACAACATGCACGCATGCACCAGGATCTGCGTAGAAGTCGAGCTAGGGAAAGGGCTCCTGAAAGCTATCAAGATCAAAGTGGACCAATGGACCCATATTCAGTAGCTGGACTACGAACAAATCCCATTCAAATGTAAGGTATGCCATGAATACAGTCATTTTGCTAATAGGTGTAGCAAACTAAAAGAAACTAAAATGACTGAGAATGTAGAAACCAATGAAGACACATGGGAGCAAGTAAAAAAAAAGAAAACAAACCCCAAGCAACAAGGCCCAGAACCAAAGGAACCCCAAGAAAATCAGGCCCTAACCCGCTCTCCCACCCCCCATCTTGACCCAGTCAATTCCTTTAACTTCAAACCCATTCAAATCTTTGGAAGAAGAAGAGCCTTCATCCCCCATCTCAAGACAAAGCCTTAGCAGTTATTCACTCTCCCTCTCAAAATTTTTCTTCACCTCCTCCCACCATAGATCGTATCCTTACAAGAAACAAAGTCAAAGAAGCAAGCATTACCTCAGAGCAGCCAAAAAAAGCTGGCAGGAAATCAAACAAAGAAATAAGAGATGAAACAACAGCTAAAGAAATGGCTACAGGTACTCAACAACCGATGGATTCTTTTTTGGCCAAGCAAAGAGGAAGTGTAGAGAAGACAAAGGATAAGAGTGGGGTGCACCAAAAAGAAAGTAAGTAATGATTTTGGTCTCTTGGAACAGCAGGGGTTTTGGCTCCTCTCTAAAATCCAACGCAGCCTGGGATATCATTAGTCAAGAACAGCAGGGCATCTTTTTGATCCAAGAGACCAAAATGTCAAATCAAGATTTTCAAAAACTTATTAAAAAACACATAAGCTTTGAAGGAACAACGACAGATTCATTGGGGGCCTCAGGAGGAATAGGTACAATGTGGAACAAGAGAAAATTGGATCTCATCAGTCAAAAATCAACTCACTGGTGGGTCAAAACTGATCTCAAAAACAAAAATACAAATGAAAAATTTACAGTATTAAATATATATGCCCCAAATCATTACAGGGACAAAGCCTATTGTTGGGACTCTGTTAAATCAGAGATGCAAGGAAGCCAACGAAGTAAGATGGTCATGGGAGGCGACTTGAATCTAATAAGGAACATTAAAGAAAAGATGGGAGGAAAATACTTCAGTGACCCATCGAGAGTTGCTCTGGAAGAAATAATAGAAGCTCATAAACTCATTGATATACTGCCATGTAATGGAAAATTTACATGGAGCAACAAAAGAGTGGGAACTCATAACATCAAAGAATGACTAGACATGATCCTAATTCATGAAATTATAGCAACAAAATTCTCATCCATAAAAAGCAAGATTCTACATGCCACAGCTTCAGACCACAAACCTGTGGTTTTGAAACATGACAGAATAGAAAATTTTGGGCCAATTCCATTCAAATACAATAGAAATTGGGATAGAAAGGAGGACTTCAGAAGGATCATTAAAGACATTTGGGAGATGGAAGTTATTGGATCCCCTCACTTTGTTTGGGAATCCAAATTAAAAAACTTAAGAACAACAATCAAAAAATGGGCAAAAGAGAATGCAATAACAGAGAAAAACAAAAAAATTGAGTTGCAAAGAAAACTGGAAAAATGGAACTAGGAAAAGGAAAGCCAAAAAATTTCAGAGGAAGAGCAAGTTCAAGAGAAAGACGTTTTCGTCAAGAAGAAAAAAATTGAGGAAGAGCTGAGACAAAAACCGAGATGCCTCTAGCTCAAAGCGGGAAACAAAAATACTTCTTTCTTCCATAAAAATCTCAAGCTCAAAAGAGCTGGCAATCAAATAGACAAAATCCTTGCTGAGGGGAAAGAATTAAGAGAGAAAGATGAAATCAAAGAAGTAACCCATAACCACTTTAAATCCCTCTTATCTACTAATGTCCAGCCTATGGACAGTGTGGATTTTCTACTTCCTGTGGACTGCAAAATCAGTGGGCAGCAAAACAGCAACTTGGAAAAGGAGGTTTCTGAGGAAGAAGTTAGAGAAGCTACGTGGAGTATGCAGTTAGACAAGGCTCCCAGGCCAAATGGCTTCACCATTGCCTTTTACAGGATTCATTGGGACATAATAAAGAAAGATCTTATCAAGATGGTTAAAAATGTTTTCAAAAAATCCAAGATGGGAGAAAACACAAAATCTTCCCATTTGGCTCTCATCCCTAAAGAGTCAAACCCTCTCCCTTTTGACCGTTACAGACCCATCTCTCTTTGTAATGTCTCCTATAAAATTGTCACCAAAATCCTAACAAACAGGTTGAAAAAGCTCTTGCCCACTCTCATCTCAGAGAACCAAGGAGGATTTGTCCCTAAAAGGCAGATAATGTACAATGTTATTCTGGTGGAAGAGGCCATCCACAATAGTTTACAAAGAAAAGAAAAAGGTATGGTCATCAAACTTAACATGGCAAACGCCTTTGATAGGGTCAGCCATCAATTTCTTATGGTTGTTCTTCAGAAGTTTGGAATTTCTAACAAATTTATCAACATCATAATGGAATGCATTTCAAATCCATGGATTGCCCCTCTAATCAACGGAAGGCCCAGTTGCTATTTTCAGAGCTCCAGAGGTTTAAGACAAGGTTGCCCTCTTTCCCCCTTCCTTTTCACCATCATGGTGGAAACTCTAAGCATACATCTGGAAAATCAAAGGAAAATAAGGGATATAACTGGCATAAGCATAGCGAGAGGAATATCAAGGACACGATCAGGCAGGATTGTGCTGTCGTCCACAGGAAGGCTAAACCCCCTCGGAGGAACCTCAGCAAAGAAGAGTTATGTGCCTTAAAGTCCCTAAATCAGAATGAAGAGATCGTGGTCCTTAAGGCGGATAAAGGAGGGGCGACGGTCATCCTCAACAAAGAAGATTACCGTAAGAAGATGTTAGATCATCTTCACAACAGTGGCAGTTATAAAAAACTTGCTAAGAACCCTCTGAAGAAGGTCTCTAAGACAGTGGCTCTCGCCATCAAGTCCAGTAGCTTGGTGAGTTCCCTGTCTCGTAAGCTCATTGAGAGCAATCCCATTGCTCTCAGAATCTACGGGGTGCCCAAAATTCATAAGGAAGGAGCACCTCTGAGGCCCATTGTCAACACCATCGGAGGTCCGACCTACCTCCTAGCCAAGTTTCTAGCTCTCAAGCTTAAGCCCCTGGTTGGCCGCACTGAGTCCTACGTGAAGGACTCGGCATACTTCATCATGGATCTCAAGGACATTAAGCTTGAGCCTGAAGACATTCTGGTTAGCTTTGATGTGGTCTCATTGTACACTTGCATCCCGATAAAAGAGGCCATGGAAGTGATCTATCGCCTAACAGATCCGGATACAGCCCATCTGGTGGAGGTATGTCTCACTTCCACGTTCTTCTGTTTTGAGGGTGAGTTCTTTGAGCAGACATGTGGTGTTGCCATGGGTTCCCCCCTCTCCCCGATTGTGGCAAATATATTTATGGAAGATTTCGAGGCCAAAGCTCTAGCCTCGGCCCGTCTCCTTCCAAAGCTTTGGAAAAGGTATGTAGATGACATGAATGTCATCTGGTCCCATGGCCATGGGGAGCTGGATCTCTTCTTTAATCACCTCAATGGCCAGTCCTCAGCTATTAAGCTCACCATGGAAAAAGAGGTCAATGGTAGCCTCCCTTTCCTGGATATTCTTATTTCTAAGAAGGAGGATGGCTCTCTCTCCCACTCTGTGTTTCGTAAGAAAACTCACACGAAGCAGTATCTTCACGCCGACTCCCACCATTTCCCGGCTCAGAAGATGGGGGTTCTTAACACCCTAGCTACTCGTGCCCTCAGGATTTCGGACGGGGAGAGCATAGATAGAGAGAGATCCCACCTCCTTGATGTCTTTGTGGAAAACGGATATAGTAGGCACCTAGGTCGGAAATCTTTCCTTAAAGCCTCCAGAAATGCGTTAAAGAAAAAAGAGCCGAAGGAACGCCATCTAGGTTTCCATCTTCCCTATATCCAGGGGACCATAGACAAGATTGCACGGATCCTCAGAAGGTTTGATATTCCCTCAACCTTCAGGCCCCTCAAAACCATTCGTAATTCCCTTCGGTTGGTGAAAGATCCTGTTAACCCTATGGACATGAAGGGGGTTTATTTGATTCCTTGCTCATGTGGGACGCCCTATATAGGAGAAACAGGGCGATCCATCCAGCAAAGAATCTGTGAACATGTTGCTGACCTGAGACATGGGAGAACTAAGTCTTCAGCCTTAGCTGAGCATGCGGACAAGACCAGGCATCATGTTTGTATAGAGGAGGCCAAAGTTATTGCCAAGGTGGCTCAGTTCCGTCATCGTAAGTTAAGGGAAGCTATAGAAATTGAAAAAAGGCCTATCAATCTCAACAGAGATGATGGCTGGAAGGTTAGTAGGTGTTGGATCCCCGCAATCTCTTCGTAGGGTTTCTTTTCCCGCCCCCCGGCCCCTTTGTTCTTCTGTTGTTCTTCCTTCTTCCCCCTGTTTCCTTATGATTCCTCCTCTTCAGCCTGGAGCTAGGTCTTCCTTTGATTTTCTCTTGTCCCTCGCATCCTTTATCTCTTTGGAGCGCTTCCTGGTTTCTTCCTTTCTGTAGTGTTCTTTTAGTATTTTCTCCTCTATTATATAGGGTTATATATAGATATTGATAGATGTCTATTATATATTCCCCTTCTTATGTTTATGAGTGTTATTATTGATATTCTACTTAGGTTTAAATACATACTTATATCTAGATATATATAATTTCGGTTATTTTTCCAACTTGGTTTCTTTAAGATTTATGATTTTTTGTATTGAAGTCTAGATAGTCATTCTATTTCATAGTTAATTATTGTTTAGTCTAGGTTCTACCTTACTTATTTATATTCTTGTCTTGATTATATTTTATGTATCCATTTACATAATTAATTACTATTTATTCTACGTTTTAAATTTATTTATGTTATTTACATAGATATTTATATTCTTGTCTTTATCACATTTTATTACTTGCATTTGGTTATCTAACCATCAGTTAAATTAGAGAAGTATAAGTAAATAATATATACATATATATATTATTATTAATTAGTATTATTAAATATATTATATATATATATAATATATGTTAATACTATTTATATATATATTTATTTATTATATTAATAATAATATAATCATTAGAAATACTATATATAATATTATATATTATATATATATTATATATATTAATAGAATTTTTAGATGTCCCGATATTCATTCTAATTAACATATTAGTCAATTTTATAAAGAGTAAATTATAAACAAAATTAACTTAACTTTTTAACCATAAGGATTGGTAATCTCTTCGTTTACCGTAAATTTAGATTTATATTTAGTAAATAAATCAATAAAAGAATAAATTACATCTCTATACTTACCTATATTTATTGATATCCTAATTAGTATGATTAATTTTGACCAAAAAATATATTATTAAATAATTCATTCTATTTTTATTTATAGGATAACCTTTTGAACTTTTAAAAATAGAATTATATATTATTAAATCTTAATTTATTAAAAATAAAATAAAATAAAATAAAAAGAATATTAATTTTATTAATTTTGTTTTGACCTGGACCCTGAGTCAAAATTAGCCATTATGGAGCCGTTGGAGTCTCTGCTCAGTCTATGTAACTTGCTAAGCCAGATATGTGTCTTCAACTTGTCCTGACAATGAACCACACTAATTGGTTCGAAACGCGTCGACAAATGTCTTTTTGATGTGATTTACGCCGAAGCTCTTCTTACAAATATGATGGATCACAGAAGCCTCAATTCTACACTCTCTCTTTGCTGATGACACTCTTCTAATTGGAGGTGCCTCAAACTTAATAGCTAGGAGATTCGAGAAAATCCTTGATTCTTTCATGGCTATTTCAGGGGGCCAGCTTAATAATAAAAAGTGTAGAATATATACTTGGAATGTCTCGCCTCAAGTAATGCAAAGGATCGCTCAAATCATGGAAATCTCGATCCAAAAGAGCTGGAGCCACTTCTCCTACCTTGGTCTTCTGCTTGCTAAAGAAGTGCTCAAGTTCGAGACTTAGAACAAGCAAATAGAAAAAAGAAAGGGAACCTTCAAAGCTGGGGGCTAATGTGGTTAAACCTAGCAGGCAGGACCATCCTCATTAAAGCTCTCCTCTCAACCCTTCCCATCTATCAGAATGTTGTTATTTTGGCTCCAACCAACATTCATAAACAAATGGAGTTAATCATGAGAGGCTTTCTTTGGCAGGGAGGGAAACAAGACACAAAAAAATTTAGTTTGGTTTGTTGGGAGTAGGTGATCCTCCCCTTTGATAAAGGAGGCATATCTATTAAGATCCAAAGTTCAACAAACAAAGCAATGGGCTTTAAACTTGTGTGGAGAATGCTTGTGGAAAAAGGCAGCTGGTGGGTCGAGGCTTTCCTCAAGAAATACCTCAATGGACGACATTCAAAGATCCTCTCTGATCTGATTACGGAAAGACCATGCACTCAAGCATGGAGACTCATCAAAAAGGTTATTCCTCAAATAAAAGATCATATTTCAAGGATTCCTGGAAATGGAAAAGATATAAATCTATGGACGATAGAATAATGGGATTGGAGCCAAGAAGCCAACTTCAGCAATACAGACCCCTGAAAATTTGGATGGAGGCAAAAAGTCTAAATACCCTCCATGACATTTCGGTCTGGGATCAAAACTGTTGGTCTGCCTGGAAGGACCTCCATCTTCCAAATCACTTAAAAAATTAGTGGGTCGAGCTGAAAATTACGTTGACTGGAGCTGCCCCAACTAACAAATTCTCCCAAGACAGCTTTGTTTGGGATCCAAGCAGAGGAAAGTTTACAGTGAAAGATGGGTATCAACTTCTACAATCAAACAACAACCATGAAAACTGGAAACTTCGCTCAACAATTTGGAAGAATGAATGCCTTCCAAAAATAAAAATTTTTGCTTGGACTCTCTTGAAGGGTAGAATTCTCACTGCTGAAAATCTCAAGAAAAAAGGGATACAAGGGCCATCCATGTGCTGTTTATGCCGCAATGAGGAGGAGAGCAGCCAAAATTTATTCCTAGAATGCACCTTTGCTAAGCATTGTTGGTGACAAATCACAAGTCCTTTGAGACCACCTATGGAAAAACTTTGAACGGCTCTCAACTCTAAATAGAAACTAGGGAAAAGTCTACCCATATGCAAAAAAAGGTAAATCCACAATTATGAGAATCTGGAAATGCATTCCTTTTGTCTTGTGCTGGAAAATTTGGCTTTCTAGAAATAGTTGCATCTTCAAAAACCAAAAGCCAAACACAACACTCATTTCGGCCAAAACTCTGGGGCTTGTGGTAGAAATGATAAGCGCTAACTCAACACATAAAAACGACCATACCAACTAGCAAAAAGATGAAGAAGAATGGTTCAACAAATTCCTGCTAGTTTACTCAATGAATAAACAAGTGGCAGCCAATTAAGGAAAAAGAAGAAAATATTGGAAACTTTGGGGAACCCAAACTGAAATAGAACAGTGGATTCTGGATCAAAAGGCTTTCACTCTTCAATTCGATGGTGACTCCAAAAACAACCCCGGCAAAGCTGGAGCTGGGGGCTTTATATCTGATCAAGAGGGGAAAGTTATCATTAATTATGAATGGGGACTGGACAATACAACAAATAACAAAGCACAGGCCTATAGTCTGCTTATGGGCACTTGTATCCTTAAAAAACTTCAAGTAAAAAACCTAGTTATAATAGGTGATTCAACAATAATAATCGTAGCGATGGAAACAGGGGAGATTTCAAAAACTAGGCCCTCAATAGAATCAAGCAAAGGATCATGGAAAACACAAAGCAGATGGGGATCATCCATTACAAACATGTCTTGAGAAATTTTAATACAAAGGCTGACTCTTTAGCTAATAATGCAGTAAATAGAACTATTGGGCAAGTCCAAGAAAACAGTAGTTCATATGAAAAGCCAATTCCATAATCTGTCCCTCCTCGTGGTTGAGCTTGGGACACAGTGTTACATCAGTCACCTCGGCAATCAAACTGCTTCTCCTCAGAGACACTACACCAGCGTGTTCGAAATCCTTAACACTGACACTATCCTCCACCATATCTTCAGAGCAGCCAGGAATATCTCTAGGCATAGACAGGATCCGCATTGGATTTCGGAGCTGGGAAAGCCTCGTGGGAAGGACAACCAAAATTTAGGCTTTAGTCAATTCAATATCTTCAGAGACAACTCAAAAAAAATTCGACATGACGCTCGATACAGGTGCACTCCAGAACATGACGACCAGTCTCACGGGGTTCAGGTGCAACAATGGGCTTATAAGCTGGCTGAGGTGCGATCGTTTCTTCATATTTTCTCTGATTGTGGCTTCAAGGCAAGAGCTCTTAGCTTGTTAGGTTCATTGTTGTGCTACTTCCACGCCAGGTCACTCGCTGGGAATTCAAATCGATGTAGCAGCCCCCATGGAAGAGTTTCCTCTTATGTCTCGAGAAGTATTTTTTATGACCACTGTGATTGTCTGCATTATTTTTACACTAACTGTTGGTATGTCTCTGTGAAGCAGACCTACTTAAACTTTTCGGTGCCGAACTCCCTGTGGACTGTCCTCGTTTCTCTATATTTTCATACACCCATGCTTCTCGTTTCCTTCTCTGCATATTATTCCCTTCAGCTCCTTCCTGGTGGCTTCTCCTCCCTCTCTATGTTCATCAGTTATCCTCTCATCTCTACCTCTAGAGACCCTTTGATTAATTTTCTTTCTCAGGACCGCTCCTCTAGTATCAATACCCAAAATCGTCTATCTTTAAATCTCAGAACCTTTGCTGTTCAGTTCTCCCCCTGCTGGAGTAAGTTGTGCAAGTCCCAAAGCTAGATCTACAAGCCAATCAAAGACACTCCACCATTGGCAGAAAACCCATTGGATCGCATTGAAACCAATATTAGTTGCGCCCTCTACAAGGCGCACTGCTTTATGATAGCTCGTTTCATTAAACACTTCAATGAACTCAAGGCAGAAGTTCAATCAAAGAATAAATCAAAGAAGAAAAAGCTTGAAAAACAGAAGGTAGAAATCGAAGGCCTCAAAGAGAAACGCAATCACTTGGAAGAAGCTATTAGTTAC
Source organism: Pinus taeda (assembly GCA_000404065.3). Lineage (NCBI taxonomy): Eukaryota > Viridiplantae > Streptophyta > Pinopsida > Pinales > Pinaceae > Pinus > Pinus taeda. The sequence goes on from APFE031539699.1 coordinate 71,582, forward strand.
ATAAAAACATTGAACCAAAGTATCCAAGCGAAACATCCACCAAAAACAATGATAAGAAAGATCAGCCGCCTAATGACTCGATCAACCAGTCCTGGGGATAATTCCACATGCATTGTAAATATTGTCTTCTTCTTGGTCAATTCTTATGGCAATATAGTTGTTATGTCTTCCAAATTTTAAAAAAAAAAGCAAGAACAGTGAATTGAATTTCGGGTCTACGTGCCCATTTTACTTCAATTCAACTGTGCTACCTCAAACATATGTAATGGGACACGTCCCTCTTTTGAAAGTTTTTTAATATATAAGTATTCGACCGTGTTAAAAAAAAAATAGTTTCAATTGAGATAAATTCTCAATATATTATGTAAATTTGTTTGTTTTTAAAGTAGAAATAATATATATTTTTTAATTCTCAATATATTATGTAATTTGTTTGTTTTTTTAAAGTAGAAATAACAATAAAAAAAATGGGATAATTACACTTGTTGAGTGAGTAAATATTTTAAAAATGCTCATCAATTTATTTATTTTTCTTAAGAAGATTTGCTTAAGTTCTATAAGATACAAATATTTTTTTAAAATTCTCCAAACAACCTAGATCTATCTTAATTCTCGATCTATCAAGTGTTGAGAGTGATCAAATCTCTTGAGCTCCAAACCTCTTTTAGAGTGAAACAAGATTTGATCCCTCACGATGCTTAGTAGATCTAGAGTTAAGATGGATCTAGGTTGATATTTCCCCCTTTCAAGAGTCTTTCCTCTTTTATATAGGCTATATTCCACATGAATACCATGGGTCAATATGTTATTTTTTATTTCATTTTAACATATGGTTATTTTATTTTTTTTGTTTATATAACCAAAAAGGACAGAACATGACAAGACATTACAATATCTCTTCCGTATTGTGTTGTAGAGCACCTCTTGACACAAAAATCATATAAAATCCTTAAAAATTTGGATATTTTTTAAAACAAAAATATCACCAAATATTTTATAATTTTCACTTTTAAAATTAATAAAATTCTTTAAAATTTTACAATACCAATAAATCTTTATGTCAAAAAAAATTGTCTTTCTTTAATTAATATAAACAAGAACAAAGAATGTTTTATATAAAAGACATTGAGTTAAGCTCATTTAGATACATATACATTAAGAAAGTCGAACTAGTTGACATGGTCAGAATGAGTATGTATCAACGAATCATCTACAAAATTCTCACTTTGAATCTTTTGAACAAAATGCTACAATATTTATAGTATTTCACTTGTACATTTTCAGTACTGACCTAACAAAAACCAAAATTTATAAAGCATCAAAATTTAATATTAAACCATGAAGAATTATTTGTCCATTTTGATTTATGATTTTCCTGATTAACCATAAGGAAAAAGGAATACCCCTTTTCCGCTACCACCAAAGTTCACCTTGATTTAGCCTTGACCCAAATTAGCCATGCGATCAAGGAGTTGTTTGATTTGAGAACATGGAAACATTGCTTCTTGGGGATAGACTAATACAACTAATAAATCCACTCGAAAATATGACTTAAATTTATATATGAGGGGAGAGATCCTGAATATAAATGGTGAATTATATTTAAGGAATCACCAAAACAATCACCTTATGAGTTCCCAGATTCACAATTTGTCTCAAACCTTAATACAAGGCATAGGATTCAACAATGTTGTTGGAAGTTTGACCTAAACCCCAAGCATATCTATGTTCTTTTTTATTCTCAGGGAAAAAACTTAACCCCTACACCTTCGTCTCCTATCACCCCATATAATAATAATAAGAATAAGAATTGCACCAAATGCTCTACCACTTACTATGAGGGAGATGTTGTCATCAAGCATTAAATCAAAACTAATAATAATAATAATAAAATGTATGCTTAATTAAAAAAATTAATAATAAAACTATAGTGGGAATGTTCTTTCTCATACATTTAAAAATAATATAATATTTTACATTAAAAATTTTTAAAATAGTAATAATAAAAAAAATATTTCAATATCATAAATTAAATACTTCAATTTCCACCTTAATTTTACTGTCAACTTTATGTAAGGTAAAGTAATTGGAAGTAAAATATTTTGAATTTAGTTTATAATTGCTTTTACATTTTAATCTAAGGGAGATATATAATTCGTTCGGTACTTAATATGGAATTGGCATGCCTAATAAGAAAGAAATGTGTAATTCATTTTGTGTTTAATTGACACATTGCGTGTGTATATATATTATATATATACAACAAAAAAATATTTTAGTATCAAACTTAAACAAAATATTTCAATATCCATATTAGCTTGTATAATTTTATATGAATTCTATATAGAGAAAAATAAAGTAATTGAAATTAAAAATTTCTTACAATTTGATAATTATGGTGGTTTTTTGGTAATGGTTTGATTTGGTCCATAAATATTGTTGATCTAGTCAATCGTATGATGATGTGCATGCATTGATCACTGGAGTAGTGTATCAAATGGAAAAAGGATTATTTTGGTCATCCACAATTAATTGTGGTCCAAGCATCCCAGTGAAATAATTAATTATGAAACAATCTGGTCAGCATGAAAACCATCAAATAAAACAGTCATCTATGCCCATGGTAACCATTGGGCCGATGTGATCCTGCGAAGCTATAAATAGGTAGGGACATCGAGCATTTGACGCGTGTCTGAATATTGATTGTCTAATTTTACGTAACACATGAGGTGCTAAAGAGTGTTCTCTTGGCATCAATCCAGTGGTAGATTTGTGTGCATAAACAATGAAGTTCGATGACGATAACTTTTTAGATTGCAAACGAATGGACATTGAGCGTAGAACGTTTATGCATAAAAGAGAATGACAAATTCCCTATAGCATAAGAGTGTCCCTACGCATGGTGAAGAGGGTATACACAATAAAAGGAGATTGTAGATTGTTGTGCAAATGAATGAAGGTGCTTAGTGTGATTGGAAAAGTGCGAATCCCTTGCATATGATTAATTTGTAGCAGATTAGAGTTTTTTTGGTGTGCTTAGATAGAGCAAAGATCATTCTAAACCATATTTGATATGCCCATAGTTTATAATACACTCATTGGAGGTGCGATATAGTCATATATGCCTGGCTTAATGTCGAACATAAGTTAGATCTGGTGTAAAATAAATATTTTCCTGATAAGTGCACAAAAGAATACTTTGTAGTGTTTTTACAGAATGTTATGAGTGACAAACAAGGCTATGTTGTGATGCGGTTGAATGTTATAGCAGAGGTGGTTGCACTAGCTTGATTTATGACCATTGTGAACCATGTCTAAGCCAAGTCAAGTTGAGTGATCTGTGTGCTTGGACCAAAGAATATGCATAGCCTTGTTGTTTGTTGGGACATATCTATGCATTGGAGAAATATCGAAGTGCGATTAGACTTAAACTATGCATACCTATAGCTGAATAGTTCGAATGGCAAAAATATAGTCGAGTACATAGAGTATATTGATTTGAGGAACATGCCCATGCATTGAATGAGATTTTAGCAGGGTTCGAATGAATGAGAAAGGTGTGTAAATTGCATGATCACTGAAGAGGGTGATCGTAATATTTGGTACTTGTGCACACCTATACAAGTGGCCTTAACAAATCGATAAAATGAGACTATCCAATGTGCATTGTCTTGTAGCATAGACCATTCGAAGATTGGTGTTTTTTAAAGGTTAATATGCCTAGATCAAAGTTGTTGTGTAGATATTGTTGCTTGATACAACATGTTATATATTGATTTGTTGGAGCATTGAGAAGTGTAATGATTGTACGAGGTTGTGAGCATTTTTTAGACTAAGCATTACACCTGTAACAGAGCATTGGATATGAGACCAAGTAGAATGATGTGCAAAGATCATAGTTCAATGTGATAGACTAGAGCCAGTGTGGCAACGTGTGGAAAGAGTTTGATGGTTTTTGTGTGGCTACTCCAGAATTCAAGTTTAGAGTGTCAGTGCCTTGATGTTTTATGTAGTGATCCATGGCCAGAGTAGTGTTGTAGTAGAGTTCATGATTATGTGATTGACATGATTTTTTTGCAGGGGCTCAAAGTTTATTGTCATGAAAACAACACTTGTGGAGTTACAATAGTGCATTGATGTATCTGTCTTGAATTTGATCCTGGTAACTTTTATGTCTTTGTTGTAATTTTGTACCAAGGCTTTGTTGATAGGGTTTAACAGTTTGTCTGCAAATTTTCCTTAGATGAAGTGATTATGTTGTCCATTATAAAAAGGAGTGATGTATGTTTTTGTTAGGATGTTTGTGTTAGAGTATGAGCATAGACAAATGTATGCTATAGTTACAAGAGTGAGTTTGTGAGTTTGTATGGTTGAGCTAGAGTATCGATGAGATGTATTTGGAGATCATGGCTATCTTGTCTTTTTAATGTTTCCATTATGAACATGTGCCACATAAATATATGCAGATACAAGTGTATAAGCTTTGTAATGTATTACTATCATTAGAGTTGAATGTTATGTATTGGTTGAGTGAGATGTTTTTTCGTAGTCAAATATGTATGTTGTTAGTTGAATTCATTTATGTGTGAGGGGAGAAGTGCTTGATGTGTTGCACGTATTTGGTTACATGTTGTGAATTAGGGTTTATTCAATGTTATATTTTGTTAGGTTTTGTGGCAGCTAATTGTATTGCAGGGACATAAATGTATTATGTCATTGTGTAGTAGATGTTGTTAATGAGAGAGTATACATCGGGGTTTCACTCAATGAACCTCTAACATAGCACGTTCATTCATGGCATATTAAACATTACCCTTAATTTAACTACATATTGGACAACACTTCTGAAAATCACATTATTTAACTCTGTACCAATAGGAACCCAATACATCTTCCCAATTTAAAAAACCCCTACTTTCACTATATATTGTAGGTTTCCATTTTTTCATTAGCACTTTTTATACCCCTTTATATTTTTTCATTAACTTTGAGCTGCATTTTTTATACCTGCAAATATTAAAACCCTTTACCCCCTATTATATGCTCAATATATTGTGTCAGTTTTTCATCAATATATATCCCCCAATATGAATCCATGTGGTATGGTATTTCTCCCCAGTGAAGCCCCCCGTGAGAGTATACAACTGAGTATGTTGAGAGAAAAATAATTGGTTATCATTGAAGTGCTTATGTTAAGTTCTTAAATCATTGATGTACTATATGTTTATGGTTATGCCAGGGTTGACAGCTTGTTATCTCGCATGTTGAGGCCGAAAGAGTTTGTTCCCACTGCCATGAATATTTCCTTGAATGTGATGTTGCTACATCTTGTATGGTGAGTTGAGTTTTATGTGTGTTGCATAGTTGTGAAGAAGGATTTCTACTAACTTTTGGAGAAGTGAATTTTCTAGATTTGTGTTATGAAGATTGTTTTTAGTCATTTGAGATGTGGTTGATGAGATTTGAATACTAAGTGGGTCCAATTTGAAAATTGAATGAAATGTGGCCTGCAGGACTTGAGTTTGTTGTAGGTGGATCTAATATGAAAGATTATGAAATGATATCTACAAGAAGTCTTAGGGTTGGAGCCTTCAGTAAGGGAGTGGTAGCTTCTTTCTAGTAGTGGCCAAAGAACTTAATCAGGGAGTAGTGGCTTCCTTCTAGTAGTAGCTGGAGAAATTATTGGAGGTGGTGGCCTCCAACAAGTAGGAGTTTGTGCACTGGTAGAAGTCTGCACCAGTGTAAGATGTAAAATAAGACTTTTCTTAATAATAATAATAATATAGAGATAACAATAGTGGTGGTTTTCTACCTAACACCCAATCTCCTTGATAATGTTCTTATGTGCTTGATTGTGTTTATTGTTCATGGTTGATAGATGTTCACATATATAATGACTCGTGAAGTTTATGCGTGTTCTGCTAATTAATCACTGGTTCAATTAATGTTTGTAAAGAACAAGTAAAAACTAGGTAAAAATTCATTCAACATGAAATACTAATTCACCCCCCTTAGTTTTTATAATAGTCCAACCCACGGTTATATTCCGATACCCAGAGTTATACTCTCTGCAAGCTTAAATTCATTACAATAATATTCTTCAATGCATAAAAATTCAACATGTCACTAGCCGTAATTGGAATTTGGGTGGGTAGGATAACAATCATTCCACTCAACCACCCTCTATAACCCCAATTGACATATCAACTAGCGCACCCATATAAAATAAATAGTTGGTAAAGACCAATAGGCATCAACCAATGGTAAGCATCAAAACACTTCATTATAACCAATTTTTTTGCAAACCAAAATTTTTTTTTCCCCCCCCAAAAAAGAATTAAGAAAAATTATAATTAATTAAATTATTATAATTATTATTTTATTATTATTAATATAAAAAAAATTGTATATGAGTTAAAGAACATTTTACATTTTAAAAACATGTAATAATATCTTAACCATGAAGATTCACCCTCACTTTACATGGAAATTCTTAACTGGTAAATAACCTTCTTTTATAATACCATGGGTGTCATTCCAACTAATTGGTTTCTACCAAAACCACCAAGAGGAACCATAATTGATCATTATATAAGATTAATAAAAAAAAATTATGGTTAAACTTTTATTAATGTTTTGTTTCAAAATGAGATGTATAATTCCTACATTTCTCAATATGAGTTGATATATATATATATTATATATATATATATATTATTTTTTATTTTAAAAAAATAAATTTTATTTATATATATTAATATAATGTTATTAAAGCGAGAGAGAAATAAACACATGATAACATTTAAAGCATGGGTGCAATATTTTTACCCTTGAAATTTTCTGCCAGAAAACCAGTTGTGAATAATAGATGTAGAATTAGTGGCTCAAAGACAAATTACAATTGAATCTTCATTGCTTTAAATAAACTATATTACATTAGAATACCATGGGAAAAAACCATGGATTATGAAAAACCTAGAGTTTGAAAACTACTAATGGTATATTGACTCTAACCAAGTTAAGTTTACCAAAACTACCCTACCATAAAGAACCACAATAGGTCCATGTTAACCCCAAATCTATAAATGTTGGAGGGATCAAATATCTTGAGGTGCAAACATTTCTTCAATTTTTGCACTTTAAAAGAGGTTCACACTCAAAACATTTTATCTATCTACACACTTCATAGATAAGGTTTAAGATGGATCTATGCTAGTAATAATATTAGTCATCTTAATATTAATGAAAATCATATACATAAAATTGGCTAAACATTACACATGCTTCACACAAAGACCAAAAACAAAGGTTGATAGATCCTTTTATCCCAGATTTATTAATATAGATAGAGCCATATATTTCAACTATACTTGTAATAATCAAGGCTTCGGGATGATGTTTGCACTAGAGGCAATAGGAATGATGGGTTTATTGGCTTGAAATTTGCACTTGTTCATTGGGTATCTTCTGATTTTAACTGGAGGAATAAAGGGGCACAACTCGTAGGTTCTGGTTCTTGGACATGGCTCGCTTTGGCTCTTCCACGAAGACTTAGTAAGGTAATTTTGAGATCCTCACTCCGAACAAATTTTTGCTGAATTCAAGATTGCATATTGATATGTTTTGGTTTATTTCCTTCGATTTATGGAAGGGAATGTGGATATTTTGGTTGGTCTTCTCTTGAGAACTCTATTATTTTGGGAATTGGATTCACCTCCTAAGTTGATAGGTATATGAAAACATTGCTTGTTTACTGAATACTTGAGGCCAGGGTTTCAGTGTTATCACCTCTATTGTTCCTTTATCAATTGATTGTTATTGTAATTTTGGTTACTATGGACCTCTAGCTTGGGGAAAGTGGGGTGAGTGTATCTCTTTTCAATTGTTTTCATCACTTGTACACATCCAAGGGGTTGGATTTGGTTTGGCATTCATGGAATTGTTTCTATTGTCATATCGAGGATTGTGGGGTATTGAAGTTAGCATGGGTCATTATGCCATGCCAACATGGGCATAGTTGACATGGGGCTGGGGAACATGATCAACCTAGTCGGTCTCATACAAAGATTTTGGCCCAGGAGGCAACCACTACATATGATGCAGTGTCCTAGCCAGGCACTTAAGCAGGAATTCAATGGTTAGAAATACATGTATGTCGAGACCCTCAACATACCCTCTCATATATTGAGCTTATAGATGAATTTTCTCACTATATCCCTAACCTTTGGCATAGCATGGGTAGGAGAAACTAGTACATGCATGTTCTTTCTCTTCACTGGAAGCTAAATACTCTACTGGGGCGGGTCCTAAAAAAACACTAAGACAAAAATGATTTAATTTCCTTCCTTCATGACATCCAACAAAACCAATGGAAAATGCACGATAGTCTTGATAGGTTGGAAGCTTGCTTGAATCATATCGAAAAGCACATCCAATGTGAATTGAAGCTTCCAATGCCCCCTGGGACCACACTGGAAGACCCAACTCATGTGACATCTTTATATTCCTAAGATGATTATCTCCTTCAACTTGTTTTTTGTTTTTTTCTTTGGACCTCTTTCTATATCATGTTTTCTATATAAACTTCATTATATCATAAATCAACAAACAAATCTAGTCAGAGTGAGGCTAGTATAAATTTTGTAATAGTGCTATCAGAGATGTAATATGCTTATCAATGGAAGACTTTTAACTTACAAAAAAAAAGTATACTTGTAATAAAGAAAAGGAAAAATAAAGTTAAATTTAAGAGTATATCTAGTTATTAATTTAGTCAAGTTTGTATAGATCTATCTTAGCTTAGAATGTTCTTAAACGGATCGAATCTTTCACAAGCAACTTTTATTTTTGAATGCAAAATTTGAAAAAGGTTTACACTTGGATAGATTTGATCATTTTTTACACTTGATAGATTAGGAGCTAAGATGAATTTGTGTTGTTCTTTATAATATTATTTATATTGTATATAAATTGTTCATCTTTATATAGAATTTTCATATAATATATTATATATATATATGAGATAGTTTTATGTTGTTCTTTATAATATTATTATATCTTTTATATAAATTCCATGTCTTTTTTCATAATATATATAATATATATATATATATATATATATATATATATATATATGGGGTGGTTTTTCTGTTTCTTTTTATTTATTTTAAAGTAATGTAATTTTTTTCTATTATAGGTATTAAGATTTTATATGTTTATTAAACAAAATTAAACATTAAATTATGAAATATCATAATTACAAAATGAAACATCATGTGTGTGTGTTTATTTCTAATTTTTTAAAATTCCCTTAATACATATAATTATATGTGTGTATGACGTTTTTATTTGACATGTTTTATAATTTTTTCTATTTTAAAATTATGTTAGAGAGAGAGAGAGAGAGAGAGAGAGTTTATTATAAGAGGGATGGTAAGAGGGGGAGGGGTGCTCTATGGCCCCGAGGAAGTTAAATCTGTAGAATATTCATGGGGTTTAGGATGCATGAAAAATAACTAAGCTGAAATTTATTCTCTCTTCCAGGGGATTCAATTAGCCAAAGAAAAATAGGGAACTTCTCTCACTGTTTTGGGAGACTCCCTCCTTCGTATTCAACATTTGGTGAAGGATTCTATTGAAAATGCAACAAGAAAATCCTAATTTAATTTTGTCCTTGAATTAAATTAGGAATTAAATTGTAATTCCACATCTCATGACAATTTGTAATAGTTAGCTAAGTTAATTTGACTTAGTTGGCTCAGTTACTCTTAGTTGAGGACCTAACTTGAGTCATGTAGAGAGTATCCTACTTCTTAGGAGCCCTGGTTGAGTTTATTTCGAGTTGTAATTATTTAATTCAGTTTAACTGAGTTAAAGCTAGTTAAACTAGTTCCAACTCATGGAGGAATTAGTGGAAAATCTAGTAATGGGGTGTAACCTGCAGTAATGGGGTGTAACCAGTAGTGATCAACCAATAAACTGAAGATTCATTCATAATTAACTCATGAATGTCATATCAAAGAAAGACCCAGTTGAGATTGGAGTTCCAGGACAATCTACTATTAGTTGTATAATCATTCGAATTGTACAGGAAGTGCATGAAATCAGAGGAATTCCTATGAGGATTGCACAATTCATATTTGTGGAATTTCCCAATTAAATATGGGATAATTCCCAAGGAAACTACACAAAGAAATATGATCTTGGCAGGCAACAAAATTGGCTAAGTATTGGCTTGAGCTTGTCTGAGAAGCTGTGAGATAGATTGAGATAGTGCAAAGGTCGCTCGGGCTTGAGAAAATCATTGTAATCTTCTCATATTTTCTTATTAATGTAGTATGTAGATAGCAAGGTTTTTTAGCTATGGCTTTCCCCAGAAAATCATTGTGATTTGTGTGATTGAATTCTTTTTCTTTTATGCTTCATGATTTCATCAATCATTTATTGTTTCAGTTGATGATTAGAGTAGATTCAAGTCAATTGTTTTAGCATATTTCAATGTGCAGTTTGAATCTACAAGGAATTTCTACATGGTATCAGAGTTGAAATCACTATGGAAGAGGAGAATAAAAGTTTGTCTTTTGTAGGAGAAATCAAATTTTGTCATACTTCAAAGCCAGCAGGATGTCATTTTATAGATTGAGACTCAAATATGCCCATGAGGGTAATTCAAATTATATTTCTTGGAAGGATAGGATGGAGGCAATGTTGGAAGACAATGAAATTAAGGAATTAATAGACAAAGATATTCCTAAGCCAATTGATGCTCAGGATCTGGCAGAGTGGAGAAAGTGTGTGGCAAAGGCGAGAAGGATTATCCTAGAAGGAGTTCGAGATCATATTGTCTCAAACCTCCATTGTAAGGAAACTCCATTTGCAATGTGGAATGCCTTGACATACTTGTTTGAAAATAGCAGTGACCACAGGAAGTTGGCACTAAAGGAAAAGCTCAGAAAGATCAATATGGAGAAGGGCAACACAATACCAAAGTACCTAACCAAGTTCACCCAATATCAAGATGAGCTTGGAAGTGTTGGTGCTATAGTTGTTGAAGATGATCTAGTGAGCCTAGCACTTCTAAGTCTTCCCAAGAGATGGCATAGCTATCAAGACTCAATTATTGGGAGGGAGAAGCTACTAGAGTGGGAGTGATTGTGGTCTCACTTGGTGCAAGAAGTGATTCGGCGAAACACCATAGATGGATCCTCATCCAAGCATGATGATGAGGTGAATTGTGCCTTAAATGGAAAGGCGAAGAAAGGGAATGGGAAGTCATCCCATTCCAAATCAGATTATATTCAGAGAAGAAATAAGAAGGACATGTTGAATATTATTTTTTTTCAATGTCACCAGTTGTGACATTATGCCATAAAGTTTCCGCACAAGAAGGCCAGTAAGAAGCCCTCAGGAGAAGCGGTGGGTGAAGCTCTTGATTCACAATTCGAACTAGATTTCACCATCATAGCTTGCATGGTGACATCAGTGATGGGTAGTTTGTAGTACTTGGATAGTGGAGCCTCATTCCATATGACTGACAAGAAAGAGTTTTTTAGTGATGTGGAGGAGAAGGACCTCTAGATGCACATAGAGATGGGAGATGATGGGAGGTATAGTGCGACTGACATCGAAACTGTTACCTTTCAGAGGGAGTATGGTTCTCCTCTCACATTAAAATATGTCATGTATGTTCCAGGTTTGAAGAAGAATTTGGTTTCAATTGCCATGTTGGAGGACCGTGGCTACGATGTGATATTTAGTAAGGGAAAGGCTTTTCTTCATTATATAGCCTCAGGAAAGGTGAAGCGGATTGGTGTTTGGGTGAAGAACCTCTACAAATTGGATGTAAAAGACTGCAATGCTTTGATAAAAAAAGCAGAGAAGGTGCAGAGCTAAGGAATCAGTGATTTTTTGCATAGAATATTGGGTCACTTGTACCATGGATCTTTGAAGATAATGCAACAAAGTTCTACATGACTTCCTAAGGGTACACTAGAGCAGAGAGACACGGGAAAAGGGTGTATATTGGGGAAGTATACCAAATATTCCTTTCATGATAAAGATATTCAAGCACAAGCGATCCTTGATAGAGTTCACTTAGATGTGTGGGGATCGTTCTCGACAGCCACCATGACCAAGGATAGGTATTATGTAATATTTTTTGATGATTTTATCGTAAGTGTTGGATTTTTTTCATGTAAAAGAAAGATCAGATTATGTGTGGGGATCGCTCTCGACAGCCACCATGACCAAGGATAGGTATTATGTAATATTTGTTGATGATTTTATCATAAGTGTTGGATTTTTTTCATGCAGAAGAAAGATCAGATTTGCTAAATTTTGTGAATTTCAAGAACTTGTCAGGAAATATACTGGCAAGTAAGTTAGAGCTCTCAAAAGTGATAATAATGGAGAATATGTGTCGAATGAATTCAATAAGTTTTTTGCATCAGAAGGTATTCAACGAGCATTAATAGCACCTCATAACCCACAGTAGAATGGGGTGGTTGAAAGGAAGAACATAAGTATTGTGGGAGATGCAAGGGCGATGTTACATGATTAGGGGTCTATCGTTGCACTTGTGGGTTGAAGCATGCAACATATATTTATTTGCATAACATAAGCCCTTATCAAATTCTTGGGATGAATACACCAGAAGAAGGTTTTTCAGGTAAGAAACTCGATGTGGCACACTTTAGGATCTTTGGTTCATCAGTCTACTATCATGTTACCAAGGATGCATAGGAAAAGCTAGACCCAACAGCCGAGTTTGGCATATTTATGGGGTACACTAATACACCTCACAACTATCGAGTGTACCTTCCATCCAACAGGATGACAATGGTTCGTAGATATGTGAAGTTCAATGAAGATAAGGCCATGAGATGTTCCCTTGAGAGGGAGCTTCAGTTACATACAAATGAGGATCCCTTAGATCCAAAGGAGGAACCTCAGGATTATGTGGAGAAGCCACATGCAGAGGAGTAGAGAGTGGAAGCACCCACTCATGTAGAGACTTCTAGAGATGGAAGGAAGAGCACCAAAGAGGCTGACATATTGACACATGATGCTAGATAGAATGTGGGAGAACCCACATCACATTGTAGGCAGAGGAGGTCACTAGATCAGTACACTAGCTACATGGCTCTGATGAGCGAGAGTGTATAGGTTGAGCCATACTCATTCGAGGAAGCAGTGTAGAAACTAGTATGGGTTGATGCCATGGTTGAGAAGTATGAATCCATTACCAGAAAAAATGTTTGGGAAGTGGTCCTAAGACCAACAGACAAGTCATTGGTGAGCTTCAAATGGCTTTACAAGGTAAAGCAAGCAGTAGATGGGAGTGTGGAGAAAGACAAGGCCAAGTTTGTGGGCAGAGGGTTCTCTCAAGTGGAGGGAATTGATTATGATGAGACCTTTGCTCCAGTAGAAAGGTACTTTTCAGTCATATCTATTCTAGCACTATTAACAAACATGGGATGGAAGATACATCAGATGGATGTGAGGACAACATTACTCCACACTATTATTGAGGAAGAGGTGTATATTGAGCAGTTAGAAGAATTTGAGACCTTCAACAAAGAGTCACATGTGTGCAGACTCAAGCGAGCATTGTATGGACTAAAACAAGCACCTCATGCTTGGTACACCAGGATTGATAGCTATGTCACTAGGTTAAGATTCACCAAAAGTGAAGTAGATGAAAACATTTACCATATTGTGGTTGAAGGTAAATTGTTGATTATAGTATTATATGCCGATGATTTGATTCTAACAGGTGATGAGAGACTGATAAAATCTTGCAAAGAGGGTCTTGCAAGAGAATTCGAGATGAAGGAACTGGGGCTCATGCATTACTTTCTTGGTATGGAAGTATGGCAGGCAGATGGGGAACTATTGGTCTGTCAGGGAAAGTATGCCAACGCAATACTGAAGAAGTTCCACATGGAGAGTAGCAAACCCATGGATACTACTCTAGCAGGAAATTGGAGGAAGGAAGATGTTACTTCAAGTGAAGTAGTGGAGGCTACTATTTATAGATAGCTTGTGGGTTCACTTATGTATTTGGTGAACACATGAACAAACATGTGTTTTACATTTAACTAGATTATTCAAGCCATGGTTAATCCAACCAAACTTTATTGGAAGGAAGCTTGGAAGCTAAACATGTGTTGAGATACCTCAGAGGAACCACTCAGTTTGGTCTTTGGTACAAACAGACAAAGGGAGAGAAGCTTCAAGGCTTCACATATGAAATTGGGCAGGGAGTCCATCCAACAAGAAGAGAACATAAGGGGGAATCTTCAGTATTGGGCCAACAACCGTTTCTTACTACAACAGGAAGCAGATATCAATTGCACTCAGTTCAACAAAAGCATATTACATGGCTACTAGTCAAGAAACTTGTGAGGCTATCTAGATGAGGAATATCCTTGTTGGCTTATTTGGTCAATAGATGGATCCTACAGCGATTTACTGTGGCAACGGGAGCTGTATCAGACTCTCTGAGAATCTAGTTTTTCATGATTGATCCAAGCATATTGACATCCAATATCACCATCTACGAGATTGTGTGCAGAGAAGAATCATGTTGTTGGAGTATATTCCTACAAAGGAGCAAGATGCAGATATTTTGACAAAGGGATTGTCAAGATGAAAATTTGAGTTTCACAGAGGCATGATCAGGGTAGCAAATGATCCCTTTCTTATTGAGAGGGAGTGTTGAAAATGCAACAAGAAAATCCTAAGTTGATTTTCTCCTTGAATTAAATTAGATATTAAATTGTAATTCTACATCTCATTAACAACTTGTAATAGTTAACTAAATTAATTTAACTTAGTTGGCCCAGCTAATTCGAGTTGAGGATCTAACTCGAGTCATGTAGAGTGTCTCTTAATTTTTAGGATCCCTTGTTGAGTTTATTTTGAGTTGTAATTATTTAATTCAGTTTAACTACGTTAAAGTCAGTTAAACTAGTTCCAACTAAAGGAGGAATTAGTGGGAGATCCAGTATTGGGGTGTAACCAACATTTATCAACCAGTAAACTAAAAATTCACTCATAATTAACTCATGCATGTTAGATCATAGAAAGACCCAGTTGAGATTGGAGTTCAGGGACCATGTATTATCCGTTGTATAATCATCTGAATTGTACAGGTGGTGCATGCAATCAGAGGAAGGCCTATGAGGATTGCACAATTCATATTTGTAGAATTTCCCAATTAAATATGAGCTAATTCCAAAGGAAACTACGCAAGGAAATAGGAGCTTAGCATGCAACAAAATTGGATAAGTATTGGCTTAAGCTTGTCTAGGAAGCAGTGAGATAGATTAAGATAGTGCAAAGGTTTCTTGGGCTTGACCAACGCATTATAATCTTCTCATATTTTCTAATTAATACAATATACAGAGAGCAGGGGTTTTTAGCTGTGGATTTCCCAGGAAAATCATTGTGTTATGTGTGATTTAATTATTTCTCTTTTATGCTTTATGATTTCATCGGTCGTTTATTGTTTCTGTGGATGCATAGAGTAGATTCAATTCAATTGTTTTAGCATATTACAATCTACAGTTTGAATCTGCAAGGAATTTCTATAGATTCCTCTCCAAGGGAGAAAACATTAGAAGGCCTTATGAAAATAATTAGGAAAGTAGTTGAAGGGTCCTCTTTATTAGAATATTTCCATGTTCTCCATGATCTCAATAAATATGAAAACTTATGTGCAAATGAAGGGTGTAAATTAATATTGAGAGATTTGAAAATCGATGGCCGAATGAAGCCCCCTATGTCTTATAGCTAAATCGATTAGCATTACATAGTTATGAAGGATTGCATTATTAATTTGTTATAATATGACATTAAATTTTATTTTTTCGTGTGTTAGTTTTGTAAAGTATATATCTACAAAACCTCATTTTTTGTTGTCTAGTTTGGAGTCCCTCTGGAAAAAATTGTAGTTTCACTAGATATGAGGGCGCATGATTTTTTTTTGTTTTTGAAGATATAACTATGTACTACCTGATGTATTTACTAGGATCCATGCATAGGCTTGCATATAAATACAAAATTCTCATTCCAGTGAAAAAAAAAAAGTATTAAGTCTTTATGTAATTACTACTTTTTTTCTTTTTTAAGGCTAGACAAATGGAACCAACCACAAGGGGTTTGAATTGGTGACCTATTACAAAGAGTGCTTTAATAGTGTACCCATTCACCATCAATATAAAACCTCATATACAAATTATTATTTATAATTTTATCAATAAAACAAAATTACAAAATAATAAATTACATTGAGTCTATTTATTAATTTTATTAATTTTTTAATTAAATCAACATAATATTTTATTATATAATATTTTATTTAATGTTTGTTACACTATTTTATTTAACATTTCATGATAACATCAAGTTAAATATAATAACAAGTATAGAATGAAATTTGGCCTAAGAAAAAAAGATATGAATAAAATTGAAATAAGTAAACATATTTCTTCAATAGAATGTTAAAACAATATTGGTAATACTTTAACATGGGCTTAAAAGCATAGTTTGAAGAACAAAATTTAAGGAACACTTATGCGGAGATGAAAAGAGAATGGATGGATTAAAATTTAACAAGGGGCGTTGTTGAGCAACAAGTCTCTTCCGCAAGTTATTAGATGTGGGCAAGTTAAATTCGTAAGTTCTTGAACTTCGACATGTTAAATTCAACACTGCATCCATAAGAGACTAATGATAAAAAAAATAGTATTGGAAAATAATGTAGTGAGAACATGGGTACTTAATAGGCACCATAATGCAACATTGGAACATTTGATCTAAGGATCCATTTCATTTGTAAGATTATTAATATCTTTAGATATAACAGCCAACAGTGCAATTGTGTAACTTTAATTAGCATTCATATTGAGTTATGTTTATCAACAATACAAGATAGGTAAAATGTGATAGAAATATGGTATCATGGTTTAAGTTTTCAAAAGTTGGAACCAAGCCAACTGACAAGGGTCACCAAACTTCCATCAATGCCTTTCATATTTATTGGAAATATCTAAACCCATCCATAACAAACACAATTGAGTACATGACAGAAATAAGATTAACTTGTAAAGTATTGGCAATATAAGATTGATCAAAGAAAATGAAACAATCCATCAATAGAATAAGGGGCTTCTAAAAATGTTGTTGTACAAGTAAGAGAAAATGTATCAAAAGAAGAATTCCACATGTCATGGTGTAAGCATGAACCCACCAAGAGGCCACCTAGGTCCAATGTGCTCACGATGGATGCAAGGTGTTCCTTTTCTTCATGATCCTGTTGCAGATAAAATGAAAGGCCGAATAATTCTTATCATTTATCTAGATATCTTTTAACACTTAAATAAATTTCTTAGTTTGAAGGATGTTGTTCATCAACTACTAGGATGCTCGATTGACATGGATTTTAGTTTTAGAAAGGAGCCTTATGTTGGAAAACATATTTTACAGATAGAACATGGACACTTCCTTAATTAAGAACATCACAAATGTTTGAGATCATTCCTTACATGAAAGGAAAGTCTCAAGCCATTTTAGAATATTGTATAGTTTCCTCTAATACCATCCCTGTTTCGATTTTTTTTTTTTATGTTTTGTTCATTATTGTAGAGCATGTAAGATATGTTGTTATTTCAGTTTCTCAGGGGATATTGATATATAAAGATAGCTTATCATTTTATGATCAAATCGTAAAATTAGAAAAATGATGTATCTCTGAAGTTAAATTCACACACCACAAGATTACAGGTGCGGCCTTTGAATGATTTCCATAAAAGTGTGGTCTATGAATGATTTACATAAACAAAAATGGAATCCACTATGAGTAAAAGTTTGAGACAAACTTGTACATAATGACAATCCTATGAGGAAGCAACCTATGCTCATCCCTCCAGCAGAGCCTAAAAATACATTACCTTCTGTTTATTGTTTAAAAGAAAATAATATATTTAGTATTCATTTCTACTTATATGGCAGTAGCGTGGACAAAATATGTGTCAAACACTCAATATGGAAGAAATGTGGTTTGGAAACAAAGCTAGATTCAAAAATATTTCACGTTAACCAGGAATTTTTAGCTTATACTAAAACAATATCTATCTAGAAAATGTGAAGGGGAAGCTAGTCACCTGGAGGTAAGTTATAGCAACAGATGCGACATCACCTGATGAAAATCCTATAATACAATCATAAGTTAATTTAGTAGTAGATTAGAGTGAGAATAGAGAAAAAAAAGAAATACATGTATGGTTTTGTTTCAGTTGCAGGGGACTTATCTTGAGTTCTGAAATGGTGATATCTAATGGATGTGAAGAAACTAGTATATACTCTATGAATCTGTTACATAGCCCACTGATCAGAGAATGTAGAATGTAATCTTCTTGATAAACTGTAGTGTTTAATTTTGTTGACAAATCAAACCCATTTGAGTAAAATATCATAGAGTGTTGGTATTGAAGGACTCCAAGATTTGAACATTTTTATTTTGTGGATCATAAAAATGGTCTCAATATTCAAAGTGCCCAAGAGGAATAAATTGATTCATTTTACCAATTCTTACATCTTCTCTTGCAATATGGAAGTTGTCTTTAGGGTATGTACAAGTTCCCCGTGTGCCCTAATTCTGGTACTAAAATATTGTCCCTCACTCTAGTAATAACATGACTAACGATTTCAGTGTCATGCCTTGTGGGTTGTGGCCAACAATTTCATTTTCATGCCTTATGGGTTGTCTTTGGCTTGTGGCAATTATGCATGATATGTTGGATTCTATCCTATTATAGTGTTATATCCCTATGTCGAGATTTAGTTTTACATTAGTACAACAATAAATGGTATTTTGTTTCCTCAGCGGCCAAGGATTTGTAGAAGACTTTGAAAGCTAATATTTGATGGAAAAATGAGGTTTCGGTTTTGGATGATAGATGATAGATGCATTGTTTTAGATTTCTAATGTTTGGGATTCATTATATGGCATTGGTTTACCCTCCACCCAAAGGAAGGCTTGTTATCCATGCACATCATCCTCAACTCCTACCTAGAAATAATGTAGTTGAAGAACGAGTCATGGACAAGGATAACTCTCCACCTAGAGGAAGGCTTGTTATCCAAGCACATCATCCTCAACTCCTACCTAGAAATAATGTATTTGAAGAACGAGTTGTGGACAAGGATAACTCTCTTTTGGTCTAAGATCTTGTCACTTTTCTAGCACATGTTTTTCTTCTCTTGAAAACATGTGATGGATGCTTTTCTTTGTATAAAGATGAGTTTGATTGTGTGTGTGGTGAGAGCCTCTGAACGCCCACCATCTATGTGGATATGAAACAACAAGACTTGTAGATTGTGAGGTGCCCACGTCCTCCACAACCAAAGTCTATACAGGGATTAACCTTAACTATAAAACTCAAGGAAAATGAAATTTTGATCCCTTTGCAAGCTAGGTATCCAAATAATTTTGCATGGAGAATGTTTGTTTATGATGCAGTAGTAGAACTAAAAAACACGATTCTGTTCATCAAAGGATTGAACTTGAGAAGAGGCGGTATTTTTGATACTAATAATATTGTTTGTGTTTTTGGTTCCATTTTGGACACCGATCTACTTAATGCCATTGATTTCAAGAAATGGGAAACCATGGATTTCAGCAGCAATGTTTTTAAGACCAAGGTTTTGCTGGCTGCTCAAGAAGTGATCATATGTGAGAAGCCTAATGGCTTAGAAATACAAGAAATTCAAGGGTTGAAGGCTTTTGTACCATGGCTGTCTAGGTGTCCAAAGGTGGTTTCTTTATGATAAAAACAGTGATGAAAACATAAAAGAAGTGATAACATCCTAGGGTTCTTTGAAGGTGAGTATACATATGTGGCCATGGATTAAAACCCAAGAGGTTGGATTCTCCCATTATGCATTGTAAGCTCTCCAAGAATGTGAATGGGTGACATTCATGGACATAGATGAATTTATGAATCTTATAGAATATAGCTAGAATGAGACTATGCTAGCAGATTCTACTCAAACTAGCCCTATAGTCATGGAAGGGCTAATCAATAATGCAACATTTTCATATCCAAGCTTATCCAAAATAGGAGAAATCATAGATGATTGTCATAGCTTTAGCCCATCTAGATTGAAGAAACACCCAGATGAAAGTGTGATAGCAGGTTACACCTATAGGTTGAACATAACAAATAGGCATAAATCTATCGTTCTCTTATCTGCATTGAACCAAATCCTGATCAATGTAGTCCATCATTTTCATCTTAGATAGGGCTATCATTACATGAACCTTCCTAGAGGATTTGTAGTGTTCAATCACTACAATACCAAGTCTGGGACACATTCAAGGCCAAATTCTTCAGAAGGGTGGAAACTTATGTAACAAACTAGCTAGAGAATCAGAATGAAAGTTGCAGGGACCGAGCTCCTAGACTTGTTCTTTCCAACCTCTGCAACAAACAAAAAATGATCAAATACTCTAATAAACATAGACACAAAGGAGTGGTTTGTAAGTCTTAGGTATAAGGTACAACTGATAGCGAAATTTCTCAGATACCCAGTTTTATATGTATGTAATGGATCCTTTTCTATTGTGAATTTTGTTATATAAATGTAGTGTAGCTTAAAGTATAACTAAGTGTCCATTTTAGATGGGACAAGAGACATGATAAAAGCATACAAAATGACCAATCTAAGGCAGTACTTTCCAATGTAATTTAACATCATTTCTTGCCATAATCAAACAATAATAAATAAAAATACTCACCAACCATCCAAGGGACTCTGGAATAAAGAAAAGGCTCAATATCACAAGAACACATGGGATAATCCCTGCCAATACAAATCAAATATAAGTACCACTGCAACTGTCCCTTGAAATACCAAAGATACACCCTGATTGACATCAATATGATCAATATCTAGATCCATAGGCTCTTTCGTACAAAATTGCACTAAAACCTATTGTGGATGAAAAGAGATACGTCAGGGATAAGATCAGGGCTGCAAAATCCTATTAGCTTGAGACGTGATGTGCAATAAAATCAAGCTTCACTACAAATCCTAATATGTGAAATCCAACCAAATCAGTGTTACATGAAGACTGATACTTAATCCTTTTATTGTATTTTGTATTTGTCATGCATCACTAACAAAATTTCACAACCAAACTCAATATAGATCACAAAAAATATGACTATTCTTCTCAATGCTTCATTGTACTAGCTCAAATTTCCTTGGACCTTTTTATAAGACAAAAGGGTGAAAAGCATGAAAATTTAGATTCTCTCTAATTCCCTCTTTCCTAGAAAATAAAGATGCCTCCTATGGTTCGGAAACATCATTCTACAAATCATTAACAGTTAAGGGCATGGATTCAAACCATACAGGGCTACATATCCTATGGAATGGACATTATGATCTAAAATGTACCATAGCTCCATACACATCACATTAAGCTATGGCAAAATGCTTCTTATTTTTATTAGGATTCTTAGATGCTAGTTCTGTGAAAGCATAGACTTTATAGTAGCTATCTTAGGCTCAAGTATGTTGTTAGGTCCCTATACTGCTAGTGTACTCCATTATCATTATTAGTTCAACCCCATTATTATATTTTTGTGCCCATGTAGTCCCCATGTTGTTATTATTGTGCCTCTTAGAAGCCCACTATTGTTATTGTTGTGCCCCTAAAATATTATTGTTATGTAGGCATTGATTATATTGGGACCTCTTAGACTCATATATATAGAAAGGACATATTTTCATTTGTATCATCCAATAATTATTCATTTGTGTAATGTAAAGGATGTTTCCCCCTCAAAGAGGCTTATTTTAAAGTCGTTTATCTATCTCTTCTGCTATTGTGTGAGTTGGTTTCATAAAACTTGGTATTAGAGCTTTGGATTCTAGGGTTTCGCTACTTCAAACATGGCATCATGGGATTTTTGTTTTAATTTTTTTCTATGAAGTTTCAGAAGCTAAAATTAAAACCCATTTGAGCCAAAATCGTGTTAAACCCCGTGTACGAATTTCAAATCTTGTATTGCTATATTTTCGGATATATGATCATAGGACGTTATGGTTTTTGCAGGCTCCGGAATTCCATCTCAAATAGGTGACCTTAGGAAAATTGTCATAAATTTCTCTCTGACCATCAGATTCAAATTTCATAAAATGTGATAGACAAAGGATAGACTGTAGTTTGTGGGGTATCGTTTTCAAGGCTTAAGGTTGAAAAAGTGACACGTGGCACTTCATACAATTGAGCTCTACTGAACTATTCTATAATCAGGTCATCGTGGGAGATTGGGAACAACTCTTCCTTAGAGGATCCAACCTCGATCTGGTTTGTGGGGTTGCAAATATAACTCAAAGGTCTACCACTGTATGAAATTTCATAACTTAGAGATCCGAAATTACAAAGTTACAGTCATTTCAAGATCGAGATCCTAAAAGCAAGAAAATGAGATATGAGGAACTTTGATGGCAAGGATCCAGTAACTTGGATACTACAGATGGAGAAATATTTTGATCTACATGATGTGAAACTGTTACAAAATGTATGTATTGCATCCTTATATTTAGAACTGAATCATTTTGTGTGGTATAGAGGGATTTGATCTCGTAAACCAATTGTCACCTGGTCAATTTTCACGGAGGAAATGATAACACATTATGAGGATACAAAGAGAAACACCTTCTTTAGCCAATTGATAATGCTCAAACAAGAGGGTTCAATGGCAAAGCACACTGAGGACTTAAAAAATTGAATATAAGGGTAAATAATATTCCATATAAGCAGAAGATTGATGTCTTCCTAGGGACTTTAAAGGATAACATCCAACACGAGGTTTGCCTTTGGGAACTTGATTCATTGGAGAAGGCATACAGGTTAGAAAGAAAAATTATGGAAACAAGGAAGCCTACCACTCATAGCTATAAATATGGAAGTGTTTTTGCTCCTAGCCTTCCACAACCTACAAGGTTGACACCACAGAAATTGGAAGAAAAAGGAGAAAAAGGGCTTTGTTATAGTTTTGGTAGAAAATATACTAGAGGCCATAAGTGTGCTGAGAAGAAATTAATTTACATAGATTAGGAAGAGGAGAAAGAAAAGGAACAAGAAACATCAAAAGAAGAGGATATCCACCAAGAACCAACCCTAGAGAAAGAAGAAATGAATTTGACCATATATTGTAATGCATTGACAAGAATTACCACGCCTCAAACTCTCAAGATAGAAGGATATATCAAGAAGAAAAAGGTAAAAGTGTTGATTGATTCAGGTAGTACCCATAATTTTATTCATTGTAAGATAGCCAAGGAATTGAATTTCTTCTTATATCCATCACCAGAGTGTAAAGCAATGGTTGCAAATGGAAGAACCATAAATTTCTCTGGAAAGTGCCATAATATCAAGCTATTCATGGGAGAATATGTCTTGAATAGTCCAATGCTTTCCATTCCAATGGATGGTGCTAAAGTTGTACTAGGAGTCCAATTCTTTCCATTCCAATGGATGGTGCTGATGTTGTACTAGGAGTCCAATGGTTACAATCTTTGGGGACGATAGCTTTCAATTTTCAGGAATGTGTATTGAATTTTTTTTTGGGAAGGAAAGGAAGTTTAATTAAGGGGTATCACAGGGAAAATAGCAAAGATAATCAACTCTAATGACGTGACAAGGCTTCTAAAGAAAGAAAAACGGGGCATAATATGTTCACTGCGGGTTCAAACAATGAAATCATCTATTTCTCTAGATCTCCAGAAAGTCTTCGACAATCATTCTAAGGTTCAAGCAATGGAAGATCACATTGAGCATCAACAACAAGTTATCCAACTCTTAAAGGATAACCTCACTTTGGCACTGAATCAAATGAAACAACAATCAAGTCAACATCACAGCAAAATAAATTTTGATGTAGGTGACTGGATATTTTTATGACTACAACCATACAAACAAATGTCCCTCAAGCAAGCTAAGAAGGATAATAAATTATCACCAAAATACTATGGTCCTTACAAGGTGATGCAAAAGATTGATACTATGACATACAAATTAGAGCTTCTTGCATCTTCCCGAGTGCACCCAGTTCTCTGTGTTTCATGCTTAAAGAAGGTTATAGGTGACAAGCTCCAATTCAAACAATATTATTGAAACTTGACGAGGAAAGAAAAATCATATTGGAACCAAAAGAAGTCACAGAATCAAGAACCCGACAACTACGAAATCAATCAATTTCAGAGTATCTCATCAAGTGGAAGAACTTACCCATTGAAGACTCCACATGGGAGGATGATAGTTTTATATAGAAGCATCCAGAACTACTCAAGCATTGAGGAAAACACTTTTTTGGAGGAGAGGGGCATGTTAAGTCCCTATACTGCTAGTGTACCCCCTTATTGTTATTAGTACAAGCCCCTTATTGTATTGTTGTGCCCATCTAATCCCCATGTTGTTATTATTGTGCCCCGTAGAAGCCAACTATTTTATTGTTGTGCCCCTACAATATTATTTTTATGTAGGCTCTGATTATATTGGGACCCGTTAGACTCCTATATATAGAAAGGAGGTATTGTCATTTGTATCATCCAAGAATTGTTCATCTATGTAATGTAAAGAAGGTTCCCCCCTCGAAGAGTCTTATTTTGAATTTGTTTATCTATCTCTTCTGCTATTTTATGAGTTGGTTTCATATCATACGTCTCTTACAAGGCTATTCTGTCAAAGGAACTCATAACCATTCGTCCACACTGATCCTTTATTTTAGGTAGTTCCAATGGATAAATACCATAGTTATAGACCTCCGAGAACTACAAATCAAATACATGATAAAGAAATGAAATTGTCAACTTCACATTTACAAAGAATATTATTGACCAAGTAAATCTAATAGAGAATTGTAACCTTCAAAATTTACCATGCTCTCTATTATGTTACTTCCAATGTTGCAAAACTCAACATCGACAAAGAAAGCAGTAGAGGTCATCAAATTCGCAAATGATAAAAATTGAAGAAAAATCAGTGAAAATTGGCAACCTATAAAATTGGAAAAATTGGGAGAAATTAGAGGTTTCTGCAACACTGGTAGGATGGCCTCCTAGAATCATTATTATTCTTCTGCACTATTTAAGATATGGTCAATGATGGTGATAAAGAGTCATCTAAATTGTGAATACAAGGTTACCCAGTCTCATGCAATAATGTTGGACTCTAATAACAGATCATTGATAAAGTGAAAATGGGTTAAGTATTTCTAGATATGGAAAAGAAGAAGTAAAACACCATTGTCATCATAACTGAACATTTTTAGGTTTGGCAGTAAAAGTTATAGAGAATACCTGGCAATATTAAGTATACTCATAAGAGGAAGTGAAAAAAATCTTGATGGAGTATATGATAGTAAAGATAAATCCGAGTTAGGTGATAACAGTGGCACAATCCAATGACACCCCCATATTCTAGCTACCTCAATGGGTATCCACCTGCAAGAGAAGACACTCAAATCTATGTTGGTGGAACATAAAAAATTATGGTACTAAATGATAGTTTCCACTAATGAAAGATACGTAGAATAGTTGATCAATTTATAAGTAGAACGTCCGGGTTCTGAATTCAACAGACCTGTTACAATTCAGAGTGATTCTACTAGTGCCTTGAGCCATTAGGATCTAAAAAAGGGCACAAAAGCATAATGGTTTTATCAATCTAATAGGAACATTTCCAGGTAACTCCATGAACTACAATCACCAAAATCACCAAAAGGTTAATAAAGTGAGCAATGAAAATTTTAGGGGCTAATATTCGCACTTGGGCTAATTTTCCATGCTTTTTCCAAAAAGAATATTTGCCAGTTTCCATTATTTTCTAAAGTACACCATTATTTTGCCTTAAAAATTGCCAAAATATTATATCATCTAATATAAAATCATTGAATATATATATATATATATATATATATATATATATATATATTATATATCTACAAAAATATCACCAAAAATTTTACAATTTGCATATCAGAGACTAGTAAGATTCGCCGAGGTTTAAAAACTTTAAGATAAACTTCCATCCTTAAAATTTTCCTTGAAAGTGAGACTATTCTTGCAATAAAAACCTATAAAACACCTGACAAAACTATTCTTGCAATAAAAACCTATAAAACACCTGACAAAAATGTATGTTTCCTCCACATGCTACATAATGTAGAGGAGTGCTTCTAGCTCCTAAAAAAACATTTTCTAGAGAGAAATAGAGGCATCCAGTTCTCCAAGCTTACATCAGGTCAAACCAGCATCTCACAAGTGAGAGACCATCCTTGTTGCCAAAAGTTAGAGGTATTCTTAAATGGTAAGGTACACTAGCCATAAAATCTGCAACAACAAGTCTGATGCATCTTGTGTGACCATTTACTGCTGCAAAATACAAGGTGTTCCTACCATTGAGGTAATCTTCTCTGGTCGCCTAGCATCCTAAGTGCCATTAGTACTCCACTCAAATATTGGTAAGAATTCTTAATGAATAAACTGCTCTGACAATTGAAATCAAGATATACAAAAAATAGTATTACACTCTCTTTAAATAGAATAAGTGTATGCACCATCTCCTAGTGTCCATATCAACAATCTTGTATCAAATCCATATGCATTCAGAGACATATAGAACATCAACTCTGAATCAACTAAGAAATTACAAAACAAAATATCTTAAAGTGTAACATTTAGGCTTCAACCAAGTGATAAGACTTTATTCATAATATTTGTCTTTGTGCTTCATTTGTAATGTTTGTCTCATAGCAACAATCATTTGTGGTTCTATAGAGCAGTATACGGCTTTGAAGATGCAACAATGTGGAAACCCTCAGAAAAGGCAGTTTGATTTAGGTTCTGTTGGAATGCCTAATACAAAACTCACTAAAAGGAATACCTGAAACTAATTGAAACTCATGCAAGTTTACTGTGATGGATAGATCTAACTTTGGGGATCCTTGTTTTCCCAGCTTCCGTTTCGTAAACATTGCTAGACACACAACAACATGCACATACCACCTGGCAACTTTTGGTACCATCTAGAAACTTATTAACCACCGCTTTAAATGACTTTAGTTTTTCTGAACTAACCACTATAACATCTAATACCTACAAACTAATGCTAGCATTAGTTTCCTCTTGTGAAATATGAATGAACCAAATCGAACATAGTATATGGTTTTGGCATGTCCGCCTCGGGAAGAGACCAAATAAGACGTTGAAGTACATTGTAATATAGTCATCACATGATAAAGCTATGGTTAAGACACAAGGACTAATAAAAACTCTAACTTAAAGTAATTCTAAAGAAACCTTTTTGATTCCTATAGTCCCATGTCAGATGGCAAGGACTAATAACGATATTAATATAAATATTGATTTAGAATTTAAATATATATATATATATATATATATATATATATATATATATATTAATAATGATATTTTTACTAATTTAAATTAGTATTTTTTAATAATGAGATTTAAAAAAGAAATTCAAAAAATAAAATATTAAATATTGTTTTTTAACAATTTAATTAAAAAGATTGTATTTTGAAAAATGTGGGAGAGAATCATTGATGAAAAAAGTAAAAAAGATAAAGTTTTTATGTATAATTTTGTTTTTAAAATCAGAATCGAGAATAACTATTATATTAAAAGAAAATCAATTAAATCTTAGTTTAGATACACGATAGACATAATCAAGTTCGAACCAATGGACATGGTTGTTAATGGAGTTATCAATGACCATCTATAGAATTTTGACATTGAAGCTTTTGAAGAAAATGCTACAATATCTACATTATTCCACTTGTACATTCACCTATACACCTGTGACAAAAACCAAAATTTACAAAGCATCAAAATGCTACATTAAACCATGAGGAATTATTCCTCCATTTTCATTTTTGAGTCTCCAGATTAAACATTAAGGAAGGGGGACATACCCCTTTTTCCCTTGCCACCAAGTTCACCTTGATTTAGCCTTCACACCAAATTAGCCATGTGATCAACCTTGGAGTTGTTTGATTTGAGAACATGAAGACATTTCTTCTTGGGGATACACTGATACAACTGATAAATCTACTTGAAAATATGACTTAACTTTGTACCTGAGGGGAGAGATCTAAAATATAAATGGTGAATTACATTCAAGGATCACAAAAAACAATCATCTCCTGAAATCCTAGATTCACAATTTGCCTCAAACCCTGATACAAGGCATAGGCTTCAGCAAAGTTGTTGAAAGTGTGACCTAAACCTCAAGCATGCCTATGTTGTTCTTGATTTTTTGGGCAAAAAATTAGCCCCTCCCCAGTCCTCCTTTCCACATTTTGTCCATACATTTAAAAAAAGAAAGATGAATTTCATAATTATATTTATTTATAAATTTAAAAAAAAAATGATATTTCATAATTATGAAGAAAAAATGATTGGAAATTGAATTTTAATTATTGATAATAAAAAATAAACTGCTCCAAAAATTATATCATTTATAATTAAATTAAATTCAATAAAACAATAAAATTAAAAAATAAAAATTATAAATATAAAATTTTAATTTAGCAACAAAAATTTATAAATAAAATCAAAATTTATAAATATTGAAATTTAATTAAATAATAAAAATAAACATAAAAACCAGCGAATTATATATATAAAGAGTAATGAATTTAGTGCATAAGCAGTTTTTGGAGAAACCGTGTTAATGATTTGAAATGTCTTTCCAGCATTAGATTGCTTTTCCTCCACTTATATTTTTCGCTTCTTCTGAAGTATTCGCCTGCAACGTCATTCTCCTATTTTTTCTTATCTTTATCATCTTTCTTGGATATTTCAGCGGCTTAACACAGTGTCTCCAAAAACTACAGCGGCTTAACACAGTGTCTCCAAAAACTACCCCTGCACTATGATTCATAACTTTTTTTTTTCATCCGAAAAATCACATTACATTCATATTTTTTATACCTATACAATCACATCAAGCCGTCATCCATCAAATCATTGGAATAAACCTCCTCGGAAATAGGGCCAGCAAAGCTGTGCCGCAGGACTCGAACGTGGACCAAAGCGCGTGAAACCGACTTCCTCGCCACTATACCATATACCTCAAGTACACTATAATTCATAATTTGCATTAAAAGGAGTAATGAATTTGACAATAATTTTTATAATTATCTTTTAAATAGATAAAACCAAACTAAGGAAATATAACTCTCATGAAAATTATCCTACCTCTCTAATTCATACCACTTACGATGAAATCAAGAATTCAATAAATTGAAATATTGTTAACAAATTAACTACATAATTTAAGTTTAAGTTGGAAGTTGCAATTTTTTTTTTTTTTTTTTTTTTTTTAAATTGAAATATTGTTAACAAATTAAGTAGATAATTTGAGTTGGAAGTTGCAATTTTTGTTGTTTTATTTTTATAGATTCTACATTATATTTATGTTGATAGAGGTGTTTATTTTAATTTTTTTAATAATAGTGAGAGATAGAAGGTTGAAGTTTATTTCAAAGGTAGTTATGTCTTTTTTTATTTTCAGTTTAATTAAAAAAATATTTTATCCATTAGTGTTAATTCAATTTTTATTTATGAACTTGAACTCTTATTACTTATCTTATTTTACCATGTTTTTTATTACATGTTGTTTTAATCTATATCTGTTTAACCCATATATTCATTTTATAATTAATAATAATACTAGTGCAACCATATAGTCATCAAAACACTTACCTCATCATCCGTATAGCATTGCTCAGATTAAAAAAATCATCAAAAATAACTCAATTATAGCTTTATTATTATTGGTAATTACAACAAGAGCCGTGTCTATTTTGGAATATCCCTTCCACAATTTTAATTTAATAATAAATAATTATTAGGTGGATGGTAAGGATTTAAGCTTATTTTGGAATATCCCTTCCACAATTTTAATTTAATAATAAATAATTATTAGGTGGATGGTAAGGATTTAAGCTCCATAAAATATTCTAGAACGTTCTTAGTATTATACACAAATCAAAGGTTGAGATTTATCTCCAAAGCAGTTATGTTCCTTTTTTCCTTTTAATTAAATTCATTAATTTAAAAAAATGTGAAATTGGCAAGTTTCATATGAAATGAGTTATGGTTTTGTGAGCATGTGGTAGTGATAAATCACCTATCTGCCCATGATATTATAACAAAGCCTATTTACATATTAAGAATCTCATGATAAAGTGGAGGTGAATCTTCGTGGTTAAGAATATGGTTACAGTTTTGTTTAAATATATATATAATGTTTATATATGCTTAATGTAATGATTATCTTGTCATTAATAATAATATAATAATAATAAATTTAAAGAAGTTATAATTAGTGAATCTTTATGATTTTATAATATTAACAATGTGAGATGTATGATGAAGCAACTATTTTGGTGTTCACTTAGTTTAACTAATAGACGAAACTATCGTTTTCTAGGATTTTATTTTGTTTTATTTATTTTTATTTTATTTTTTTTCTAGTCAATTTTATCCAAAATTTGTTAGGGATTTTTAAAATTCACAAGTTCAAGTTGTTTAATTTGCAAAGTTGAAGTGCCTCATGGATTTTTCATGGCATTAAATCCATTTATGCATTTTAAACAATAAGTAACTACAATATCCCTAAAAATTGTACTATTGAATTTCAACCAAAAAAATATATTTTGTCTATTAGTTAGATTGATGCTTATTATGTATTTCACTATCCATTTAATTTATATAGCTATGCTAGTGATGACCCTCAATATTGCAACAATAATACTAGAACTCCCAAGGGTCTCAAATTTAATTGTCAACCCAGGGTTTGTACAAACTTAAGAGGAATCGACACTACGTGTGCAGCATGTACTTATCATTTTCCTTTGTTGACTTTTATATGGGTGAAAACACTAAGATGACATGTAGTTAATCAAAGACCATATTAACTTCTCTATGCTATAGGCAAACTTCACAATTGTAGGAAATGAAAGGCAATAAGCGAACCTAGGTAATTGCAATGAAAGAAGGAAAACCATCTTAACTATGAGGAAAATAAAGCATATCTATTTTATTGTGAAAAGGAAGCAAAATCACAATTGAAATAAAGCATGTAACTAACAAACCCTAATTCTGCAAGAAAAAACAATTTATACAACAAACTAGGTCAAGGAATCGACTCAGTCTCTTTGCTTCTAAATTCCATATTTAGGGTTCCAAGGATGTGTAACATATTAATGAGGGTGAAACATGAGTTTGATGCAAGTTTAGATATGTTTTAGAAGCAAAATGCAAACTGATACATTAGTCCTTGTTTTGATATAGGAGATAGTCCAACTAGTAGTGAAATGTGCTAAAGATGCCAATTGAAAGCAAAATGAGGCTAACGAAAGCTAAGGAATGATAAAGTACTCTTGTTTATGTCATCATGTTAATGGTAGAAGGGTTTATTCAACAAATGGGTGGTTATAGAGTCTCCTATAGCTATGCAAAAATAGGGGACTATACATTTACAACAATCAATAATGCTAAACAACATATAAATATAAACAACCAAAGTGAACTCAAATGCATGAAAAAAAATGCTAATTGAATAATATAATCACTACTAAAGCTACCATCTAGTGCTCAAAGTACTGTGCAAGAAAAGACTGTAAACAAGTTATTCAACCCTGCATAAAAACAATACTTCAGAATAAATTTGTAGGAATGATTAGATGCATAAAGGACAATAATACAAAAGGAGTCTTGAGCACCTAGTGTGGGCCCTAGCCCAAGGAAGCTCATATCCCTAAAGGAAAACAATCTAAGAACCAAAGATGTATTTCATCAGCTTGAAAATTGCTTATACATCAAAAATTTCATAATTGAAACTCCTAAAGCTATCTACTGTTAATGTTTCCACTGAATTCAACTATATTCTTATTTCCTAATGGGCTACTCGAACCCTCTATTTATACAATATGAGTGAGGGGAAACCTCCTTGAAAGGAGGATTTCTTTCCCTCCAAAACTCCTAACAAAAAGGATCATGCTCCCTAAGTGACCTCGCAGCTATAGGGAGGAGTATTTAGTGCTCTAAGTCGATCACATTTGATATTATTGTAGTAGGGGACGAGTCTCATAAATCTCTTTGACTATATATCCTCATATTCTATGTCAAATATTCTCAATATTCTGCATCATAATCACTTTACACATGTAAAGCATGCTAAATCTCTCTAACGTTCCTAAGAACTCATTTTAAGCTAAAAAAATGTTATTAAGTGCAAAAGGGAAGGTCTAATACAACCTTTAGATGCATAGGAAAGGTTAGATGGACCTTATGTTTTACCTAATTGGGAGGCTCATCAGATAGTTATAAAAAAATTAATATATGAGTAAGAATATATACATCTAAAAAACCATGTCACAAGATTTTTAATCATGAAGATTCACCCCCACTTTATCATGAAGATTCTTAACTTGTAAATTGGCTTGGTTAGAGTATCATGGGCCAATACCATGATTTACTAATACCAATATGTCACCACAGAAAAGTTGCAATAGAGATATGCAATTCACAAATTGTGACAGAGAAATTCTAATAAAAACATCCAATTGTAGGACCAAATTTCCTTCTCCAATTAAAAGTTAGGCTCAAAGCTTTTAACAGAGGTTTGCTCTCTATCCGAAGTATGTCAAGGTAGGTGCATGGTCCAAGCTTCTGAAACTTCACACAAGATATGCCACAGGTCTGAGGGTAGCCTTCAAGGTGACTATAATCTGAGCTTTTTCACAGTTCAAACTGCTTCACGTAATGTTTCTTTTGTGGCTAGAAGAGAGGGCCTTATACTAGGCCTCTTGGCCCTTAAACACTCCACAGTTCTGCAATTCCGAGCCACACTTATATGAAGAGATTACTGTAGGTTTGAGGTCTTTATTACCACAGATGGCTGCCAAAATAATTTGTTGTCCCACTTTGAGAAGGAATAACCCAAACAAACATCTCTTAGGTCCTCCTCTCCTTGTTGTTCTGTGTTTTTCAGATGCTCTTCACTGAAAATTTTGTGCTAGAATGATGAATTTCGCTTGTTTTTATACTGGTTTGTGTTTGAAATGAAGGGACATGTCTTTCTGGAGGGAGGCTAACATGAGTGACAAAGTGTAGGTCTGCTAGCCTGCAAATATATATTTTGTACCTTAAAAATTCAATATCTCATCAACCAACGGGAGTTTAGGGGCAAGTAATAGCTCATTAGAAAGAGGGAAAAATCCTCTTTAAGATGGTATATGACTCATTTTGGAGATGCCTTCAAGGTGTCAAAAATCATTTTTCTTTGTCACTACCCTTGAATTTTGTATGTGTAGAAGGTGATTAGGACAACAAGGTTTTCCTATTGTTTGGGAAAGCATGGCTTCATCATTATTTGGCTTCTTCATTGTTATCAATGTCATCATAGGATCATAGAGTCACTATGTAGGAGTGCAACATTCATGTAGCATGACACATGAACAATGTCATGATATACTAGTGCAGTCATAGTGCAACATCATTAGGATAACTCCAAAATAATCTTCCAACCATCAAATGATCTCCAACCATGTTATCACGACCTCATCAAGTGCCATCATCAATTGTGGTCATTTATCAAGAATGTGACATCATCAAATGTAGTCCTCCATATGTCATCAAGGGCTTCTAAATACTTGGCACTTGGCACTTTTTAAGACTTATTCATTAGTGACTTGATGTATTAATTGATGACATTCTTATGAAATAAGAGTTATGACATCATCATTTGGAACCAGGTATCTCAACAATATTTTCCATCTCGCCTAGTGCCATATTGACATCAATGACAACTTAGATTAACAATATCCTCCTTTGTCATTGATAGCAATATTCTTTCCCTTTCAACATTCTCTCCCCTTTGACATCAATGGAAAATGGGGTGCCCAAGTACTCCCCCTGTCAAGCTGCTTCTTTTCTTTATGAATAGCAGTTCTTCATAGGTATGTTACTCCCCATGTCATGGTGCTATTCTTTCTAGCAATGTGGTTCATGATAGATGTGCTTAAATTTCTTCATGTGATGAACCAACTCCCCCTCATGAAAGATTACCAATTAATGATCAAGTGGAAGAGATCTTCAATAATAATCCATCAGATGAATAAGGATTATATTCTTCAAGGAGTGTTCCTAAGAGATGGTCTATCAAAGAATGATTGTCCATATAAATCATCAAGGATTTCATAAGAATCATTCAAGGATGGTTTTTGTAAGAATTCCTAATCATCATAAGCTCCCCCTAACTGTATGCATGGTCTTCCTTTCTGCAGAGTTTCCCCACCAAATGCTTAGATTGTCAACGATCAGGTCAACAACATGTGTTGTTGGCTAGAGAGTTCAAGACATTTTCAGATTGTATTTGCTTCCTTCTCCATACTTGTGTAAATTTCTTTTCTAGCATAATTCTATCTTGAGTAGGTGCCCAAGTCAAGTTACAATTACATGCCATATGTCCAATGTTATGACACTTGAAGCACTCTATGTTTTTCTTTTTCCTACTGGTTCGCGGGCCCTGGTCAGTGAGTCCGCTACGTCCAGGTTCGAGAAATCTGGGTGGACCCCACCCAAAGGGGGTCCACCCCTCGGTCACCACAGACCTAACCCCAAGAGCTTTCAGGTTTCGACCCTGTGACCTCCCATTGGCGAGGCCCCGACTTGACCGATTGTGCTAACCCTTGGGGCTAGGAAGCACTCTATGTTGTTCATGAATAAGAATTCATAACTTCTTGCAAAATTGCTTCTTAGATATTGATGGGGAACATTATAATAATCTTTGTGATATGCCCTGCAATATTTTTCCATGTGCCTAAAGTTTGTACAAGCATAGAAATAACCAAGAAATAGACTTTGGTACCTGGGAGAAGAAGGTTTCCTTGATGTACTTCTGAAGTCTTTTTTCCTTGGGATCCTTTAATGATAATCATTTCTTCTTACATCCTTGACACCATCTGCATTTCTTCTTGGAGGAACGTTTCTTCCATAGTTGTCTTGACTCTTCTCCTTGCCTTTGCTAGAACTGGGAGCATCAACATTTCTTCCAGGCTTCCTCACATCCTTGTTGTTTGAAGCATTAGGGTTTTCATCATTCTTTCTTGGGGATTCACCTGCATAGCCAAGACCTGATTTATCAAGGGGAGACCTTTGATGATTTAAGATGTCATCTAGGGTTTGAGATCTTTTCAAGTTCTTATTCAGCAAGTCAACTTCCCTTTTAAGAAAGACAATTTCTTCCTTCACTTTCTTGCATTCTTCATCCTTCTTTGATAGAATGATCTCCATTTCTTTCTTCATCTTGGTTACTTCACACGATTGGGCCTTAAGAGAAGTGATTTCTGATTTTAATTTGGTGATGTCATCATCTTTTTCTTCTAGTTGCCATATCATGGTGTTTCTTTCCTTTCCTGCTTCATTAAGTTGTCCTTCTATGAATGTCAAAGCTTTCATCACCTTCTCAGCTCTTTGTGCTTGTTTCCTTGCTTCTTCTAGTTGAGATCTAAGGGAGGATATCTCTTCCTTGTATTGACCAATCTCTACTTCAAGTTTTTTCAAGCTCTTGTGCCTTTGTTCAAGGTGGCTTGAGAAGGTATCTTCCCGTTTCTTTGCCTTATCCAATTGATTTGTCATGGATATTACTTCTTCATGATGCTTTCTCTTGTTTTGATGCAATTCTTCCTTAATCTTAGCGAGCTCCCCATCTCTTTGTTGTACTTGAAGCTTAACAAGGTCAACTTCCTTCCTTGTCTTGTCCTGGTCACCAACTTGTGCTTTCTTCTTAAGTTCCTCATTTTCCTTTTTCAAATTGTTAATCTCTTCCATGGTAGCCATAAGTTTAGTGAGGAGATCTTCAACAAAATCTTTTTCATTCTCTTCATATTCTAGGTCTTCTTTAGTCTTGATGTTATCACTCCTATCTTCACCTTCCTTGACGGGCTCTAGATTTCCTTCTTGTTTTACATCATTTTCTTGACCAAAGATCATTATCAATGCTCCTTTTGAGTGAAGATCATGAATTTTATCCCATATGCCTTTTGCTGATGAACATTTTTTAAAATTGGCCTTCATAGAATCAGGTAGCCCATTCAAGAGTTATGACATCATCATTTGGAACGAGGCATCTCAACAATATTTTCCATCTCGGCTAGTGCCATATTGACATCAATGACAACCTAGATTAACACATGCATGTATGTACAAGTAATATGTTGAACTCTTAAGAATTGTATTGATATACTAGTCTTGAGCTTCATAAAACCTTCCTCTTTTAAGAAATTTGGTTTACCCTGGGTGCTATCGTCAAAATGAGTTGAAGCGCTTGATAGGTATCTGTAGCATGTGTATTTCATGGGAAAAAAAAATAAAAATTGTTTGACTTATTCGTTAACCAAATTAAACTATCTTTCTCTTTAGTGGTAATACCTTGGGAAATTTCAATCTATTTGCATAATTGTATGTTGTTGTTTATCTTTTCCTCTTACTAGTTTTATCTCCAAGTGATTTTCCCTCCAACTATGTAATACTCATTATAAATTTTTCCCTTTGTAAACTCTTTGTGCCACCCTGCCAAGACATCCAGTTTTTTTTTTTTTGTAGGCATAAGGTGTTAATTTTGGGACTCATGGGGAGGTTGTTCATGTAGCTTGGTTAATTGGTTGATGCCTCCATACAAATCACAATCCATTGAATTGTTAATTTACTTCAAGACCAAAATCCAACTCTCTTTCATTAGGGAATGCATGAACTCTTTCATGATTTCTCCAAACATGAATTACATTATGCAACATTGCTTATGGTCCACCATCTAAGCATTTATTTATTTTAATAATTCACAAAGTATCTGTGGCATTAGAGTGAAAAGATTCACTATTTCTATCACCGTCATTTTTTTTGCGCGAATTAGCAGAATTAACAACTAGGTTGGGCTCGTACACACATGACATGATGTTGATTTTGACCACTACCATTATAACCTTTAGACATACCAACATTACCCCTCACATGACATACAAGGCTAATCAGGGGTGTGAACCAATAACATTGCAAAAAGTACCTTAATGATACACTATATCAACCATTGGTCTATACTTTGAAGCTAATTCTATCACCATTATTAATCACAACGGATATTATTTTTTGGAAAACATAAAAAAAATTAAAATCACCCAAAAAAAATAAATAAATAAAAAACAAAACAAAATAAAATAAAATAAATAAATAAAATGCAATTCTTCCCAATATAAAAACCACATATTATGGGCCTGCAGTATGCCCTAACACTGCTTCTACTTGGCTAAGAGCTCGTTTTCCTTGGACGTAAGGAAACAAGTTAATGGCCCAAGACCCAAAGGCATCTGGTAGGAGTGAAAACTTGCCCACCACCAATAGGTTATTCCAAGTGGTGTGGTTTTCTTTGATTAATGGTGATGAGTCAACCTGCATTTATGGTTAGCATCCAAAGATGATCGTCCTCATTACTAATTTGACAACTAAATTATAATAAATTTTACCCCTTTAAAAAAATAACAACAACAATTTATTAATTCAATAAAATATTTATTACTTCCTTTAGTTTATGCATTTCCACACATAAAAACCACTCTTGGTTAAATACAATGTCATGTCTCTCCTTTCCATTTCCTTTTCAATAAAAAGTTCTAATTTTAATTAATAATACCCTTTGCTAAAAATTACACCCGAAGGTTCCTGAGATTTGAATTTTAAATACCATCCCTTTCTATTTCGTTTTCATTAGGAGGAAAACCAACAAAATGACGTGTGCCATGAATCCCCCACTTTGAAATATAACAACTTGATGGAACGAATGCTCTGAATCCTTTTCTACTTCGGCCATCTTAACTATTTCATTCCACCACAATCGTGCGAAGACTGTGGGAAGAGTATTAAATTACACGTGCGAAAATTCAAAACTTTGGTCCCAAGGAATTTGATTGGGTGAAGAATATTAAATTACACGTGCGAAAATTCAAAACTTTGGTCCCAAGGAATTTGATTGGGTGTATTTCATTCCACAATCGTGGGAAGACTGTGGGAAGAATATTAAATTACAGTGAGAAAATTCAAAACTTTGGTCCCAAGGAATTTGATGTGGTGTTGGCTGTCTGAGAGGGAGAAATTATATAGATGGTCAAAAATAGATAGAATTTAACATATTGTTTAGTAGTGTTTGAATTAGTTTTATGATAAAAATAGACTTAACACTATTATAAAATTCTGAATACTTAAAATTTTATTACTGTAATATAGATTTATAAATATCTCAAAATTTTTGCCAAATTTTCTGTAACTTTTAAAAGAAAAAAACAGTATAATTAGACTACGACATTTGATTATTTGATTGTGCGGTGGTCATGAATTGTACACATGAAATGAATATAAAAAATAAAGATACCAAAACAGTGACCGTTTTAAAATTTAAATTTCACGACGTATTGTTTTTTTGTTGGTTCACGTAACCATTTTAATAGTAGTTTTGTAACAAGTGGTGCCCTAAATATCTTCAACTTGTTAAATGATGATAATGCGAAATATAATAGCAATATATTTCTTTTAACTTGTTATAAACAAATATGATTATTAATCATTTTATCTAGATAAAGTTTTTCTTTCTACTTTATCTGCTATCATCATGGAGAAAATATATTTTTTATAACAACTTTATATATTAAACTTGCAAAGAAATTATGAGGGGATCTTTCCACTCTATTTTTATCTATTGATGTTAAAGGGAGACTAAGGGGTTTGATCCTAGAGGGAAATGAAAAGATCTTTTAAACTCAGTCTTTGTTGGAGAGATGACATTGAATTACTCTCTTCGTAATTGGGGAGCTTTGTTTTGTGATGAATTTTTATTTACTTTATAAGGATATGGTTTATGGTTTATGGTTTACTTATGAAAGTTTTTTTTGTTTGTTTGTTTGTTTGTTTGTTTGTTTTTTTTTTAAATTGGGAATAGTGGATATTTTGAGGGGATTTTGAATTTTATTTTAAAAAGGTTGAGAAGTAATGGGGAAGGTTTGCTTTGTGATGAATTTTTATGTACCTTATAAGGATATGGTTCACTTATGGGAGTTTTTTTTTTTTTTTAATTGGGAATAGTTGATACTGTGAGGGGATTTTGAATTTTATTTTAGAAAAGGTTGAGATTCGAGCAATGGTTGTAATGGTTGATTTTTATATGATTTTTTACACATAAAATAAAAGTTGTAGTGTTAATAAATGTAGAATTAATAAAAGTAGTGTTAATATGAAGAAAGCAACAATTGAATATGGATTGATTTAATATCTAAAAAGTTGGACAAGTTCTTAGTATTATAAGTAGTAATGGTTGACGAGGAGAGGATAAGATCATGGGTTAAATTAGAAGGTGAATCTGACCATCTCACATTTCTTCTTCAAGCTAATAAAGAAGAAAGTAAAACCTCCAAGTCTTATCATATTCAATGCTTCATGGATGGAGGATGAGGATTTTAGAGAATTAGTGAAAGAAAGGAGATATTTTGATGAGCCACTAAGGGAAATGATGA
Source organism: Pinus taeda (assembly GCA_000404065.3). Lineage (NCBI taxonomy): Eukaryota > Viridiplantae > Streptophyta > Pinopsida > Pinales > Pinaceae > Pinus > Pinus taeda. The sequence continues at coordinate 111,253 of APFE031539699.1, forward strand.
GTTATTAATTTGTAACAAATGTGATGAAATCCTAAAAATATAGTATCTGCTTGGGCTCATGAGCAATAAAAGGATATAATCATGATATTGTTCAATTTTCAAGTCTTATGAATAAGATGTTGAGAGAGTGTTTACAAAGGAATCTAAAACTAGGCTAAGGAATATAGAGAAATCCAAAAAGGAATCACTAGTGGTGAAGGAAGCACAATGGGATATGAAGAGTAGCGCTATTTGGTTCGCCAAAGGGGATGAAAATAAAAAATACTTCCATGACTGCGAAAATCACAAGAAGAATGTCAATGCCCTAATGTGGCTGTCTAGGTTGAGTTAATGTGCGCATGGGTTGACAGGGTGGGGTCTCCTACCACCCCACCCTTCCACATGCCATCACGTGCATCTAGAATTATGCACCTCATAGACCAAGGAGGATGGAAGAGCACACTTCAAAGGTCTTAGTTCCTATCTAGGTAGAGGCACTCACATCCTTCGGCGCTATGCTTTTCATCCTCGATAATCTCCTACATTTTCTACTACTCCACCACATTTGTATTGTGTTCCCTATTCTCACTATAACCATCGACTAGGGCTTCCTTTCACCTTAGCTATCCTCTCTGAACAAAGAAGGTTTTTCCCAAGCCACCTTTATTTCTTTTCCCTCCTAGAAAGACGTTTTCTATGTATTCTTTAGTCGATGTCTTCTCCATTCCCCAATCTTGAACCTTCTCAGTTTGATCTGTGTTTAATTGTTCTCGAAAACCATGACTTGAAAATGATCCCACTATTATAGAGGAGGAGGAGGTTGAGGCACTATAGGTGGCTCCAGAGTACACTTTTGGGTGGATTCCTTGGCTGAAAGCTACTAGGAGCATATTCCACCATATACACCATATATATAAGCTAACATTCAAGACATGGAATAGGAAATTCATCAGGAAACGTAGGATATTCTTGATTCAGAATTAATGGCAAGGGTTTCTCTGTGGGTTCCATACATCAATAATTCACATGGTCATCAAAACCATTACCTCCACACTATGGATCTCTGCTCGCATATAAAGTTGCTTCTTGGAAAGTTTCTGGTGGATAAGTACCAAACTCAGGACAATTTGATGCACATGCTGGACAAGCTAAAGTATTTGTTGTTGGATGTAGAAGGATTTTTGGCTAGTCTTGAGATGGGATAACCTCCTAGTTCTCCCATTCCAATGTCATTTAAGGTTGAGGAGCAACCAATCAACTTGAACACCTCTCTATCATTCCGATGCATAGGTTTTTCTTGTCATTTATGTTGTTTAATTTTTGTAAAGTTATGTTAGTTCTCATGGGGGTTCTTCCCCCATGTCTAAAGTTATTTTTGTTTTATATAGTATTAGGAAAACCTACTTGGATTTGTAGAACTATGTAGCCATTTTTTAGACTCTATTTAACTATTGGTTTCCTCGTCTTTGGGGCAATAGTGTAGATTCTTATTTTTTTATTTGGTAATGGTCTTTTCTCTTTGTTTTTGGGACACATTATTGATATTTTTTTGTCTCTAGTTTGGTTTCCCAATCATCAGGCTAGAGATAGGGAGTATCTCAAACATTATGTAAATTTTTGAATCATAAATCTAAAACCTTCATCTTACAAACAAAAAACAAGAAGAATGCCAATACAATTTGAGAAATGCCAAAAGGGGATGGAAATATTGTAAGGGAATTCAATGATGGTGTTGCGATGTGGGTTTCTCATTTTCATTGTTTATATAAAGCATTAGAGAGTTAAAATATAAAAGAGTAATTAAAACTCACTTCCTTTTTTCCTAGTTTTGTAAGTGATTGAGAAAATGACTTGTTAATGGAAGAAGTCACAAAGGAGGTAGTAAAAGAAACCTTGGCATCTTTTCAAAAGACAAAAGTATATGACTTGATGGATGGACAATATAATTCTTCATAGTTTTTACGAATTATTTGAGGAGGACTTTCTTAAGATTATATAGGAGGAGATGACAATAGGGAAAGTGCTAGGAGATTCAATTCCATCTTCTCATCACTTATCCAAAATAAGGACAATCCCTTATACTTGAAGGATTTTAGACCATGTCTTTATGAAATAATGTTTACAAAATAATTGTAAGGGTTATAACTATTGAGGTAAAGAAACTATTTTTTGATACTTTTTATCGTTGCAACAAACCCCCCAAAACTGTGCCTCCACTTGAATTTTGGAGCCTCCTTGTGATCGTATGATCCATTATTCCCTAATTGTTCTTAATATTCGCTTCATGATTGGTTGGTGTTTACTAAGCATTTAAATATTCTTTTAAAGGTTCTAAATATCGAAGCCCCTTACTCACACATGTTTAGCTTTTTGTGCATTTACAAGCACACATCTCTCTAGTAAGCCTAGCATCCAATATCTACCATGAAAACAGTGCTTGCGCAATCCTTGAAAATAATGCTTGCATAGTCTCTGGAATTAGTTCTTGCACAGTACTTAGTAACAGTGATTTCATAGTATTTGGTCACAAATATTGTGCAGCTCCTAAACATTACACAGTCTTTGATGAAAATGCTTGCACAGTTCATGGAGACAATGCACTGTGTAATCCTTGTTGACAATTAGTGCACAATCTTAGTTGATAGTGAGCATGCAATCCTATCATTCATTCTCTCACTTTGGTTGCAACTATATCATCATCCTAGTGAGTTTTCTCAACTATTGCTTTTGCTTCCTCTTTTCTTTAACATGTGTTGTTTTCACTTTCTTGACTTCTGCGAGTGTCATTTTCACTTTTTCTTACTATCGCAAGTATTGCTTTTAGTTAGTTGTATTCATCCATGTGTTGAACCTTAGCACACTACCAGAGGTAAATCTAGCACACTCTTCTACATTAGATGATCATATATATCATAAGAATATGTGTTAGACACTCTCCCATAGCTTAGCACACTTTCTAGTTGTAGTTGACACTTGTGTCATAACTTATATTCTAAGTGTGACAAAGCTACATTTCAAATGTTGCACTTAGAAATAAGTGTCACTTTGTTGTTGTTTCAAGTTATGCATGTTAATTTTGGGTATTGTGCATTCTTTGGCTCCTGTTGATGTTATACGAGTGTGAGATTACTATTTCATAACTTGTTTGCATGTCTTGTTCTTTCTTGTCTAATTGATCCCACATACACTCATTTTTGGAGCTTTTGATGTCTTTGCAACCTACTAAAATTTCTCTCTCCTGAACTAATCACTACATAGTCTTAAGTCATAGTGAAGCATCCTTTGCCTCTTGGAACTACACGGTCCTAAATGACAATCTCCCTCAATTGTACACTGAGAAACCTTGAAGTTTGGACCATCACTATGGCTGCCTAGCCTTGTCAACTACATAGTTCATGTAGAGATTATGGTGTAGATTTGCAACTTCTCATGAAGTTTTAATAAAAATAACGAGACACGAACCTACTCTACTACTTTGAGGAAGTTAATTCACAATTTAGAACAAAAATTTTAGACATGCAATACAAAATCACACATGCAAATATTATTTTTCCTGGGGAAAGAAAACTACTAAAAACCTCAATGATTGCTTGCATTAATCTGATGAATAGAGATGTATTACAATTTCTTTGCTCAATTGAGCACAACCTACAAGTGAATAACATATCTCTCTTCTCACTTAGAATCTCTGACCCAAACTTAGTCAATTTCTATCCCTGTTTGAGCCCATATTTTCTTGCACAATTCCTGAGTAATTGAGCCATTATTAAATAGGAAATTCCTCTAATTCATTGTGCAATTCCCAAGGATGGTTGACCTGAACTCATGCAACACCCATACACTCAATTAGTTTACAGTTGTTAATTAACTGCCTTGGAAACTCCACCACAACTGGGAAACTTGTATTCTTTGCATGCATGAGCTAATTATTAGCTGATTGATTAGTTAACTAGATGATCACTAAGTTAGACTGATGTCCCACTACTTAAATGACTACTAACTAGTCCTATTAATAGTTAGAACTAGTTTAACTAATTACAACTAAAATTAACTCAACATAGGCTCCAAAAATTTAGGAATCACTAGATACAACTAAAATTCTTGCCCCTAACTTGAATTAACTAAGCTAGACTCCTACAAAATAGGAATCAACTCAAGTAAACTAAAATTCAACTCATTAACTTGAATTGAGTGTTCTTAACTGAGTGAAAATAGCCATGTCGCCTTAGTTAACTCCTCCAACTTGTCTGTTGATTTGGAATTTCAAATTTCCTCAATTTGATTAAGGCAAAAATCAAAATTGAGTCTTTCTTGTTGCATTTTCAACACTCCCTCTCAGAAAGAAAGGGATTATCAACTACCCCTATCCTACACCTATGGAATGTGATGCATGCAACATCTCTCACTGTTATTGTTGCTATTGCAACATCTACAACTAAGAAGCATCCAAAAAAAATGAATCAATTGTGTCTACAATTGTCTATAGGGAAAACTTTGTTGTTAACTCTGCTACTGAGCCTCCTTCTCTACTATCAACACTCCTCTACACTCCTTAGTATCTGAGTGACACTGATCCTCCTTATATTGAATACTTTGGACCCCCGTAGCAAGGTAATGATCCATGAGGAGAATCTATTGAAAATAGAAACAAGAAATGATAAAAATATAATCCAGAAATTCCAATTTAATTTGTCCTTGAATTAAACTGAGAATAAAAATCAGATTTTATTCTCATAACAATTTGTAATAGCTAACTAGAGTGAGTTGACTTGGTTAACTTAGGAATTTCGAGTTGGAATTGTTTCCGAAGTCATGCATATGTTCTCCCTATATTATAGGGGTCTAGAATGAGTCAAGTATGCGTTGTAATTAGTTAACTCGATTTATGTTCTCCCTATATTATAGGGGTCTAGAATGAGTCAAGTATGCGTTGTAATTAGTTAACTCCATTTATTGAGTTAAGTCCAGTTAAATTAGTTCCAAACTGTTTGAGGAAATAATAGTGAATTAACAATAAGTTGATGCATTAGTGCACTCAACTAGTGCTACTCCAGTTAACTGAATATTCCCTCATCAGAAACTCAAGCATGTCGATTATGAGAAAGACCCAGTTGAGACTAGAGTGCAAGGAAAGTGTACTATTTGTTTTAGATTTTTCTCCCTATATTATAGGGGTCTAGAATGAGTCAAGTATGCGTTGTAATTAGTTAACTCGATTTATTGAGTTAAGTCCAGTTAAATTAGTTCCAAACTGTTTGAGGAAATAATAGTGAATTAACAATAAGTTGATGCATTAGTGCACTCAACTAGTGCTACTCCAGTTAACTGAATATTCCCTCATCAGAAACTCAAGCATGTCGATTATGAGAAAGACCCAGTTGAGACTAGAGTGCAAGGAAAGTGTACTATTTGTTTTAGATTTTTCTCCCTATATTATAGGGGTCTAGAATGAGTCAAGTATGCGTTGTAATTAGTTAACTCGATTTATTGAGTTAAGTCCAGTTAAATTAGTTCCAAACTGTTTGAGGAAATAATAGTGAATTAACAATAAGTTGATGCATTAGTGCACTCAACTAGTGCTACTCCAGTTAACTGAATATTCCCTCATCAGAAACTCAAGCATGTCGATTATGAGAAAGACCCAGTTGAGACTAGAGTGCAAGGAAAGTGTACTATTTGTTTTAGATTTTTCTGAGTTGCACTGATAGTGCATGCATTCAAGAATTGATCCTTGAGGGATTGCACAGTTTTTAGAGGCTTTATTTCCCTTTATTGAATTGATACTGGGACGCTTTGATTGTGCAGAAATTAGCTATCAAACTTGTGATTTCAATAAATTGCAGCCGGATTTTGACCGGAAAAACCCATCGGAAAAACTTCCAAAAAGTCTCTTTAAAAACAACTCCCTTTCGATTTAATTTTCATTATGAGGAAAACCAACAAAATGACATGTGCCATGAATAACAACTTGATGGAACGAATGCTCTGAATCCTTTTCTACTTCGGCAATCTTAACTAATTCATTCCACAATCGTGGGAAGACTGTGGGAAGAATATTAAATTACACGTGAGAAAATTCAAAACTTTGGTCCCAAGGAATTTGATTGGGTGTATTTCATTCCACAATCGTGGGAAGGCTGTGGGAAGAATATTAAATTACAGTGCGAAAATTCAAAACTTTGGCCCAAGGAATTTGATTTGGTGTTGAAATTGATTTGGGGTTGGCTCTATGAGAGGGAGGAATTATATAGATGGTAAAAAATAGACAGAATTTAAAATATTGTTGTAGTAGTGTTTGAATTATGTTTTTATAGTAAAAATAGATTTAATACCATTAAAAAAATTTCGAATACTTAAAATTTTAAAATTTAATTGTCATAATATAGATTTACAAATATCTAAAAAATTTTGCCAAATTTTCTATGATTTTTAAAAGAAAAAAACAGTATAATCAGACTAAGGCATTTGATTATTTGATTGTGCGGTGGTCATGAATTATACACATGAAATGAATATAAAAATAAAGATACCAAAACAGTGACCGTTTTAAAATTTAAATATCACGACGTATTGTTTTTTGTTGGTTCACGTAACCATTTTAATAGTAGTTTTGTAACAAGTGGTGCCCGAAATATTTTCAACTTGTTAAATGATGGTAATGCGAAATATAATAGCAATATATTTCTTTTAACTTGTTATAAACAAATATGATTATTAATCATTTATCTAGATAAAGTTTTTCTTTCTACTTTATCTGCTATCATCATGGAGAAAATATATTTTTTAAACAACTTTATATATTAAACTTGCAAGGAAATTATGAGGGGATCTTTCCACTCTATTTTTATCTATTGATGTTAAAGGGAGACTAAGGGGTTTGATCCTAGAGGGAAATGAAAAGATCTTTTAAACTTATACACTTTGTTTTCTTTGTTGGAGAGATGACATTGAATTACTCTCTTCGTAATTGGGGAAGGTTTGTTTTGTAATGAACTTCTATGTACCTTATAAGGATATGGTTCACTTATGGGAGTTTTTTTTTTTTTTTTTTTTTTAATTGGGAATAGTCGATACTTTGAGGGGATTTTGAATTTTACTTTAAAAAGGTTGAGAAGTAATGGGGAAGGTTTGCTTTGTGATGAATTTTTATATACCTTATAAGGATATGGTTCACTTATGGGAGTTTTTTTTTTTTTTAAACTGGGAATAGTTGGTACTGTGAGGGGATTTTGAATTTTACTTTAGAAAAGGTTGAGATTCGAGCGATGGTTGTAATGGTTGATTTTTATATGATTTTTTACACATAAAATAGAAGTTGTAGTGTTAATAAATGTAGAATTAATAAAAGTAGTGTTAATATGGAGAAAGCAACAATTGAATATGGATTGATTTAATATCTAAAAAGTTGGACAAGTTCTTAGTACTATAAGTAGTAATGGTTGACGAGGAGAGGATAAGATCATGGGTTAAATTAGAAGGTGAATCTGACCATCTCACATTTTTTCTTCAAGCTAATAAAGAAGAAAGTAAAATCTCCAAGCCTTATCATATTCAATGCTTCATGGATGGAGGATGAGGATTTTAGAGAATTAGTGAAAGAAAGGAGATATTTTGATGAGCCACTAAGGGAAATGATGAGTTATTAATTTGTAACAAATGTGATGAAATCCTAAGAATATAGTATCTGCTTGGGCTCATGAGCAATAAAAGGATATAATCATGATATTGTTCAATTTTCAAGTCTTATGAATAAGATGTTGAGAGAGTGTTTACAAAGGAATCTAAAACTAGGCTAAGGAATATAGAGAAATCCAAAAAGGAATCACTAGTGGTGAAGGAAGCACAATGGGATATGAAGAGTAGCACTATTTGGTTGGCCAAAGGGGATGAAAATAAAAAATACTTCCATAACTACGAAAATCACAAGAAGAATGCCAATGCCCTAATGTGGCTGTCTACGTTGAGTTAATGTGTGCATGGGTTGACAGGGTGGGGTTTCCTACCACCCCACCCTTTCACATGCTACCACGCGCATCTAGAATTACGTACCTCGTATACTAAGGAGGATGGAAGAGCACACTTCAAAGGTCTTAGTTTCTATCTAGGTAGAAGCACTTAGATCCTTCAGCGCTATGCTTTTCATCCTCGATAATCTCCTACATTTTCTACTACTCCTCCACCACATTTGTATTGTGTTCCCTATTCTCACTATACCCGTTGACAAGGGCTTCCTTTCACCTTAGCTATCCTCTCCCGATGAAGAAGGTTTTTCCCAAGCCACCTTTATTTCTTTTCCCTCCTAGAAAGACGTTTTCTATGTATTCTTCAGTCGATGTCTTCTCCATTCCCCAATCCTGAACCTTCTTAGTTTCATCTATGTTTAATTGTCCTTGAAAACCTTGACTTGAAAACGAGCCCACTGTTATAGAGGAGGAGGAGGTTGAGGCATTGTAGGTGGCTCCAGAGTACGCTTTTGGGTGGATTCCTTGGCTCAAAGCTACTAGGAGCACATTCCACCAAATGTACATGCTAACATTCAAGACATGGAAGAGGAAATTCATTAGGAGACGTAGGATATTCTTGATTCAGAATTAATGGCAAGGGTTTCTCTGTGGGTTCCATACATCAATAGTTCACATGGTCATCAAAACCATTACCTCCACACTATGGATCTTTGCTCACATATAAAGTTTCTTCTTGGCAAGTTTCTAGTGGATAAGTACCAAACTCAGGACAATTTGATGCACATGCTGGACAAGCTAAAGTATTGGTTGTTGGATGTAGAAGGATTCTTGGCTAGTCTTGAGATGGGATAACCTCCTAGTTGTCCCATTCCAATGCCATTTAAGGTTGAGGAGCAACCAATCAACTTGAACACCTCTCTATCATTCTGACGCATAGGTTTTTCTTGTCATTTATGATGTTTAATTTTTGTAAAGTTATGTTAGTTCTCATGGGGGTTCTCCCCCCATCTCTGAAGTTATTTTTGTTTTATATAGTATTAGACAAACCTACTTGGATTTGTAGAACTATGTAGCCATTTTTTGGATTGTATTTAACAGTTGGCTTCCTCGTCTTTGGGGCAATAGTGTAGATTCTTATTTTTTGATTTGGTAATGGTCTTTTCTCTTTGTTTTTGGGACACATTATTCATACTTTTTTGTCTCTAGTTTGGTTTCCCAATCATCAAGTTAGAGACAGACAGTATCTCAAACATTATGTAAATTTTTGAATCATAAATCTAAAACCTTCATCTTATAAACAAAAAACAAAAAGAATGGCAATACAATTTGAGAAATGCCAAAAGGGGATGGAAATATTATAAGGGAATTCAATGATGGTGTTGCGATGTGGGTTTCTCATTTTCATTGTTTATATAAAGCATTAGAGAGGTAAAAGAGTAATTAAAACTCACTTCCATTTTTCCTCGTTTTGTAAGTGATTGAGAAAATGAATTGTTAATGGAAAAAGTCACAAAGGAGGTAGTAAAAGAAACCTTGTCATCTTTGCAAAATACAAAAGTCTACGAATTGATGGATGGGCAATATAATTCTTCATAGGCTTTACGAATTATTTGAGGAGGATTTTCTTAAGATTATATAGGAGGAGATGACAATAGGGAAAGTGCTAGGAGATTCAATTCCATCTTCTCATCACATATCAAAATAAGGACAATCCCTTATACTTGGAGGATTTTAGGCCATGTCTTTATGAAATAATGTTTACAAAATAATTGTAAGGGTTCTAACTATTTAGGTAAAGAAACTATTTTTTGATACTTGTCATCGTTGCAACAATACCCCCCAAAACTGTGCCTCCACTTGAATTTTGGAGCCTCCTTGTGATCCTATGATCCATCATTCCTTGATTGTTCTTAATATTTGCTTCATGATTGGTTAGTTTTTACTAAGCATTTAAATCTTCTTTTAAAGGTTCTAAATATTGAAGCCGCTTACTCACACATGTTTAGCTTTTTGTATATTTACAAGAACGCATCTCTCTAGTAAGCCTAGCAGCCAATATCTACCATTGAAAATAGTGCTTGCGCAGTCCTTGAGAACAATGCTTGCATAGTCTTTGGAAGTAGTTCTTGCACAATACTTAGTAATAGTGATTTCATATTATTTGGTGATAGATATTGTGCAGCTCCTAAACATTACGCAGTCTTTGATGAAAATGATTGCATAGTTCATGGAGACAATGCACTATGTAATCTTATTGACAATTAGTGCACAATATTAGTTGACAGTGAACATGCAATCCTATCATTTATTCTCTCACTTTCGTTGCAACTATATCATCATCCTAGTGAGTTTTCTCAACTATTGCTTTTGCTTCCTATTTTCTTTAACATGTGTTGTTTTCACTTTCTTAGCTTCTGCAAGTGTCATTTTCACTTTTTCTTACTATCGCAAGTGTTTCTTTTAGTTAGTTGTGTTCCTCCATGTGTTGCACCTTAAAACACTACCAGAGGTAAATCTAGCACACTCTTCTACATTAGATGATCATATATATCATAAGAATATGTGTTAGACACTCTCCCATAGCTTAGCATACTTTTTGGTTGTAGTTGACACTTGTGTCGTAACTTGTATTCTAAGTGTGACAAAGCTCTGTTTCAAATGTCACACTTAGAAATAAGTGTCACTTTGTTGTTGTTTCAAGTTATGCATGCTAATTTTGGGTATTGTGCATTCTTTGGCTCATGTTGATGTTATACGAGTGTGAGATCACTATTTCATAACTTGTTTGCATGTCTTGTTCTTTCTTGTCTCATTGATTCCACATATGCTCATTTTTGGAGCTTTTGATGTCTTTGCAACCTACTAAAATTTCTCTCTCATGAACTGATCACTACACAATCTTAAGTCATAGTGAAGCATCCTCTGCCTCTTGGAATTGCGTTGTCCTAAATGACAATCTCCCTCAATTGTACACTAAGAAACCTTGAAGTTTAGACCATCACTATGGTTGCCTAGCCCCATCAACTACACAATTCATGTAGAAATTATGGTGTATATTTGCAACTTCTCATGAATTTTTAATCAAAATAACAAGACACAAACCTACTCTACTACTTTGAGGAAGTTAATTCACAATTTAGAACAAAAATTTTAGACATGCAATAAAAAATCACACACATGCAAATATTATTTTTCCTAGGGAAAGAAAACTACTAAAAACCTCAATGCTTGCTTGCATTAATCTGATGAACAGAGATGTATTACAATTTCTTTTCTCAACTGAGCACAACCTACAAGTGAATAACCTATCTCTCTTCTCACTTAAAATCTCTGACCCAAACTTAGTCAATTTCTATCTCTGTTTGAACCCATATTTGCTTACACAATTCCTGAGTAATTGAGCCACTATTAAATAGGAAATTCCTCTAGTTCATTGTGCAATTCCCAAGGATGGTCGACCTAAACTCATGCAACACCCATACACTCAATTAGTTTAAAATTGTTAGTTAACTGCCTTGGAAGCTCCACCACAACTGGGAAACTTGTATTCTTTGCATGCATGAGATAATTATTAGCTGATTGATTAGTTAACTAGATGATCACTAAGTTAGACTGATGTCCCACTGCTTAAATGACTACTAGCTAGTTCTATTAATAGTTAGAACTAGTTTAACTAATTACAACCAAAATTAACTCAACATAGGCTCCTAAAATTTAGGAATCACTAGATACAACTGAAATTCATGTCCCTAACTCGAATTAACTGAGCTAGACTCCTATAAAATAGGAATAAACTCAAGTAAACTAAAATTCAACTCATTAACTTGAATTGAGTGTTCTTAACTAAGTGAAGAGAACCATGTCACTTCAGTTAACTCCACCAACTTGTCTGTTGATGTGGAATTTCACATTTCCTCAATTTGATTATGGCAAAAATCAAAACTTGAGACTTTATTGCTGCATTTTCAACACTCCCTCTTAGTAAGAAAGGGATTATCAACCACCTCTATCCTGCCCCTATGGAATGTGATGCATGCAACACCTCTCATTGTTATTGTTGCTACTACAACATCTACAACTAAGAAGCATCCAAAAAAAATTGAATCAATTGTGTCTGCAACTATCTATAGGGAAAATTATGTTGTTGTTAACTCTGCTACTGAGCCTCCTTCTCTGCTATCAACACTCCTCTTCACTCCTCAGTATTTGAATGACACTGCTCCTCCTTATACTGAATACTTTGGACCCCCGTAGCAAGGTAATGATCCATGAGGAGAATCTATTGAAAATAGAAATAAGAAATGATAAAAATAGAATCCAGAAATTCCAGTTTAATTTGTCCTTGAATTAAACTAAGAATTAAAATCGAATTTTATCCTCATAATAATTTGTAATAGTTAACTAGAGTGACTTGACTTAGTTAACATAGGAATTTTGAGTTGGAATTGTTTCTAAAGTCATGTATATGTTCTCCCTTTATTATAGGGGTCCAGGATGAGTTAAGTATGAGTTGTAGTTAGTTAATTCGGTTTATTGAGTTAAGTCCAGTTAAATTCATTCCAAACTGTTTGAGGAAATAATAGTGAGTTAACAATAAGTTGATGCATTAGTGCACTCAACTAGTGCTACTCCAATTAACTGAATATTCCCTCATCAGAAACTCATGCATGTCAATTATGAGAAAGACCCAATTGAGACTAGAGTGCAGAGAAAGTGTACTATTTGTTTTGGATTTTTTTGAGTTGCACTAATAGTGCATGCATACAAGAACTGATCCTTGAGGGATTGCACAATTTTTAGAGGCTTTATTTCCCTTTAAATACAAGCTATCATCCATAGGAATTGTGCATTGGAATAGAGACTTGGAGAGCTTGTGAAGAGGCTAAGCTTTGGCCTTGAGATTGCTAATGAGTTAGAGATTGAATTTGTTGAGTGATGGGATTGTTTTAGAGAGAAAAAGCATTGTACTTTCATCTTGATTTTCCAGATTAATATAATATAGTAGTGGGGTTTTGAGATGTGGCTTTCCACGAATATTTATTGTGTTATGTGCCATTGACGTTCTTCCTCTTGTCAATTATTGTTTTTCTCAATATTTATGTGCTTCCACTGTAAAGAGTAGAACTAGATTCTTGTCTCTTGCTTTAGAAAATTGCATTAGTGTGTGAATCTACAGGATTATCTACATAATGCCTCAATGGACCCTGCCCAAATTTCCGCAACTCTTGCACTAGGGCTCTACATCACCCCAACTCACAATTAGAGGTATAGCTGCATGCATGGCGAAATATGATCTACTCATATTATTGTTGTTATTTCTCTTTTTTCTCTTCCACACTATTGTTGCAACCACTGCAATAATGAGTCTGATCTCCCTAGATCCTGAAGTACTAGCTTCCATAGGATTGCTCCCCCTAAAACTAGACTCCTTCTAAGTTTCAATCTACCTATGGGAAATATTATTGCTCCTCAATCTACCAATATCAATTATCACAACTCCTTTTTTTTGTCACTAAAATTTTCCTCACTGATCTTCCCACTAACAACCTTCTAGCTCCATTAAGAAGCTTGAACATAGGGTCTTCTAGATCTTCCCTAAAATAGGGATCCATAACTCTACCTCTTAATAGCTCATTATTTATTCAATGGTCATTGAACATGAGGAACTCAATGATTGGTTTCTAATGCGAATCCAAATTTGATACCATGTAAAAATTATGGTGTAGATTTGCAACTTCTCATGAAGTTTTAATCAAAATCACAAGACAAAAACCTACTCTATTGCTATGTGGAAGTTAATTCATAATTTACAACAAAAATTTCAAACATTCAATAAAAAATCACACACATGCAAATAGTATTTTTCCCGAGGAAAGAAAACTAATAAAATCCCAATGACTGCTTGCATTAATATGATGAATAAAGATGTATTACAAATTCTTTGCTCAACTAAGCACAACCTGCAAGTGAATAACCTATCTCTCTTGTCATTGAGAAGCTTTGACCTAGATTTAGTCAATTTCTCCCTCTGCTTGAATCCCTATTTTTGTGCACAACTTTTGAGTGATTGAACCACTATTAAATAGGAAATTCCTCTAAATCATTACGCAATTCCCAAGGATGGTTGACCTGAATTCATGCAACACCCATACACTCAAATAGTTTATAACTATTGGTTAAATTCCTTGGAAACTCCACCACAACTGGGAAACTCGTATTCTTTGCATGCATGAGCTAATTATTAGTTGATTGATCAGTTAACTAGATGATCATTAAGTTAGATTGATGTCCCACTATTTAACTAACTACTAACTAGTTTTATTAATAGTTAGAACTAGTTTAAATGGTTACAACTTAAATTAACTCAACCTAGGTTCCTAAAATTTAGGAATCACAACATACAATTGAACTTCATGCTCCTAACTTGAATTAACTGAGCTAGACTCCTATAAAATAGGAATCAACTCAAGTAAACTAAACTTCAACTCATTAACTCAAATCAAGTGTTCTTAACTAAGTGACAAGCGCCATGTCACTTTACTTAACTCCTCCAAATTTTTTGTTGATGTGGAATTTCGAGTTTCCTCAATTTGATTAAGGAAAAAATCAAAATTGAGACTTTCTTGCTGCATTTTCAAAATTTCATGATCCCTCCTTCCCTATATTATGCGTTGTGCAGTTAGAGTGGATAGTGGGCCATCCTCGTGTCACTTTCATGCCTAATTGTGCAATCCCCCCAAGTTTCCTCCTCAACTACTACTCATTATGCAGTTACAGTGTACAAGGCTTGCCTCTTGTCTCCTTGTCTTGCCCAACTACGTAATCCCTTCATCTAGTGGGCCTCCTACTATGCATTAAATAGTTCTAGTGAATAGTGGGTCACCTCTAGGTTACTGAAACCATCAGTTGTGAAATCCTTGGAGTCTTCCCCTTAATAATTATGCATTATGAAGTTACAGTGGCTAGTCTTGTCCCTTTAGTTGACTAAAACCCCCACTATGAAATACCTTGTCCTATCTTGCTTCCTACTGTGCATTGCGCAATTCCAGTGGATAGTGGGGTCATACCTTATTCCCTATGATGCTCAATTGTGCAATCTCTACCCCCCCTTCCTTGAGCACTGTGTACCAAACATTCTCAGTTAGCAAGCCCATCACCTTGTCTCTTAGACTTCCCCACTACACAGGACCCTGACAAGACTTCCCTAATTACGCATTGCATAGTTCCAAACATAAATGTTGTCATCCTTGGGTCCTTATATTCGTCAACTATGCAATTCATAGATTCTCGCTCTCAAATCCCTTTCCCATTTCCTTATCATAACCAACATCTTCCATGATCTAGCAGAGGTAGAATAGGTTGCTTCCGAACTAATGTTGGCTTGTCATGAGTATACTTCATTTATAGGTATTATCTTTTCAACATGGCAAGGTGATCCTTAAGGGAGGTTACCAAGGAGAGGCTACAAGAGAGAACTTGTGAAGGAGCAAAAGAAAGAACCATCATGAAGGACGTGAAGGAATCTTGGACCAATGCAAAGACATGGTAAATCATGTTGACTTGGAAGGTTGCGACACTCACCTAGACCCTTTGGAGGGTGGATATTAAGTACAAATGAAGATCCATCATGAAGAATTCAATGTTAGAGCAGGAAAAAGAAGAGATTGGCATTGATGAAATGAAGTCTTATGTCACCATTGCCAAGTCATGGCTTCTCAAAGTGTCACCACAAAAACCATATGTGTCATTGTATTTTTCCACATCACATGTGAAATGTAATTATGTAATTTCCAAAAAAATGGAAAATGTAAAATATGTGGAAGCCCAAGTGTCCCACATGGAATGTGAAAAGTCACTAGAAATTTCTAAAGTCGTTAGAAGCTCAAATGTCACATGGGAATTTGAAAAGTCATAGTAGGATCTCAAGAGTCGCGAGGGAGGTCAATAGTCACATGGGAGGTGGAAAGTCACCTTATTTGTTATAATTACACCCTCATAGCTAAAGAAAAAGACCTTTGGACTTTTCACCTTGGCTTCTTTAGTTTGGCATACGAGAGAATATCTTTCTTTGGAGGAGCAAGTGGTGACTTAATGTTCCACTATTAGGGCTGGTGTGTCAGTATTGTCATTGTATATCTTGGGAATTTCACTTAATATACTAAGCTATTTGAGCCAGCACACTTTCATGTATATGTTGTGAATGATTGTAAGACTATTATTTGATTATTTGTGTGTATGTTTATGTTAAAACACACTAATGAAAATGAAATGTTCTATTGGTTTTGGTATGCATCTTGTTGTATGTGCATTGTTACTTTATTTTATCATCGTTTTTGTCTTGTGTACTACTTTGCAAGTTAATCAATGATTATTTCCCTGCTCTTGTGTGTCTATTTTAGGGTAGTACTATTTCTTTTATTCTAGAGGCTCACTCTCTCTTTCCTTACCATGAATGTACCTTATACACATTACAATTGTATGCATCATAGTGTCAACTTGCTTGTTTCAAATATTGTTTGTATAATCTCTTATGTTGATAATCGCAACCAAGGAAAATTCATAAGATTACGACAACCAACAGTTGGGGCTCCTACTCGAAACGGTGTGAGTTCTAATTGGGACTTCATACCAAGGAGACCCCCTTGTTGGTGGACCTCCAACATCGTCAAAAATTGATGCTAGAAGGAGGGCTAGATGAAAATATATTCTCGTTGAGTCTATTTTGAATCTTGTTCAGTTATGTTATATTCTTTCCACGACTAGCTCCCTTAGTTAATTGGAAGGTTAGAGGGGGGGTGGGAGCCCCCCCCCCCCCTTCGTTGCATCGATTGCGCACCGGGGGGGTTCACAGGGGGGCAATTAGCCCCCCTCTATGGGGTCTAGTGCAGCGCCCTGGGGAATTTTTTTTTGGACCTCTATATTAGGTGGGGCGAACCTACCTATGGTTTTGTGCATGGTTTTTGCACATGGTTTTGGGCGCAATGGTTTTCGGTCCATGGTATTGGATGCTTTGGCATGTATATATATGTATTGTAACATTGAAAGGAACATAATGAAAAATCAAGTTGGTAGTCTCGGTTTTGGGATCCAAGGGAAAATCTTTGTGTATATGTGTTTTATGTGTTATGCTCTCGCATTGTTTATTTTATGTTCTTAGAATTTGTATGCAAGTAATTTCTGTATGGGGTTTAAACCTACAAATCTCTTATCTTGAATGGATCATTCCTAAATCATACTACTAGGATGCTTTTCTAATAGATCCAATCTTAAAATTTCAATCTCCGTGCAAATTTTTTACAACTTGTCTCAATTAAGTTTTGATGGCGAGGGTGAAATATCCATAGCTGAGCATACATCTCATTTTCTCTAGTTTTTTGAATATCGTGAAATCAATTGCGAAGGTGTTTCTTGTAAATTATTCACCCTCTCTATTGAAGGTCAAGTTAAATTATGGTGTCATACCTTACCATATTCTTTAATTCATTCATTTGAAAAATTATTTAAGGAGCTTCATCAATAGTTTGACAGGTATGATTACCAAGATGTTTATAAAAGAATTAATCGACTTAGAATGAAGTCTAATGAATCAATAGAGGATTTTGCTAATAGATTTATTCACCTGTGTTTTGATTTTCGTGAAGAAGATATGGATTGGGATTTCTTCAAAGAAAAGTTTTAGTGCTTGGATAAATTCTAGGGCTCTCATAACTTATTTTTATCATGAGACACCTCAAATTCCATAGGCAGAACCTATTTCCCCTTTTGTCCCTTGTCTTCCTCCCTTTTCATTGCCAAATAAGGTAGTCTCTAGTGTTATTGTTGAAGTTGGGAAATATGAAAATCAAATTAATGGTACGTTTATCACACCTAAATTTTATCTTCATGGCCAATACTATATATGGGAAGGTTTGGAATGTCCTAATCAGTACAAGAAACCTAAGGTGAAGTCTGTCCCTTTATTCCCTCAGATCACATTAATGTACATAGTCGAAACCTTGAATCTAATATCATTAAAAGTGTTGTTTCTTCAAGGGATATCTATAATCCTTTATCATCTACATAGTACCTTGATCCACTTGATCAATTTGCTCCACCAGATCATTCTTCAGACCCTCTTGATTTTCAATTTGCTAGTCCAAGTTTTGATTAGGTGCATAGTGGTCACATTTCACAAGTAAGGGGACATGAGTGTGAATATGATTTTAATGTCTCATCTCTCTTTAAAAATCCTCCATGTCAAGATGTTGTTCCTTCATTCCTAATTGATTTAGAATCTAGGGATATTGGTAGTCAATCAAATGAAATCAAGATGCTTAATCAATCTAAAGCCCTGGGTAACCATCATTATGATGAAAATGAATATATAGATATGTATGGTGATGGATATTGTTGAAGTATGTAATTTTCCTCTTTTTTACAACCCTTTTTCCCCTCCCTTCTTTTTCCATAATAGTTTTATTGCAGTTTCTAGCTAAAAGGTCATTCTGGACATGCTCAAACATCTAAAAATGTATCAATCATCCATGATTTATGATCTGTTCTTTCTTTGTGAAATTTAATATAAACACTCCTATAACTACTAAATCACATTCATTCTACAACTAACCAAGAATTCTGTAGCTACATCCATGATTATACAGGTTCTAGCACACCAGAGAATGAATAAAAGGTACTAGCAGATGGAAAATGGTAATTATATGGATATCCACATGTCTTAGCAATCTGTCAGTCACATGGTTCAAGAAATATAGAAGGCAAACAAGAAGTCAACTCTGGTAATGGCGCTCGAATGATAAGCATATTTTGTAGGTGGTTCATGGAAGGATTAGAAGCATGGAAATGATTGAGAAAAATTCAAAGCTGATGTGTTTTATTAAATTCCTCATGATTTTATCTTTCAGTATGTTATCACCAAAATAGGTCCCTGATAGGCTGCTGATCAGACTATCTTAGTGTAACTATTTCAAACCAATATTTTAGCTAAGGCTTAGCCTCCTCAGCCTGAGAGGGCTCTCTCAAAGGATTAATGATATTGATTGATGATAATATAGATGGCTAACTCTATCTTGGGTTTGTGTGTTTGTAGGTTGAAAAGATGAAGGCTTGCTACCATTGGGCTATGGAGTCAACAAGTCAATAAATTCAGTGGCAAGGTTTCTTGACATGAAAGCTGAGGCAAATGGGATTTTCAAACAAAGATAATTCACTTAAGGAAATAGGTCATCACAATAATTCCATTACTAAAGGAAGTCAGAGCATAGGATTATGAATTCTGAGTAATAGTAATGAAATCTATTACTGATAGTTCAAAGGTGATTTACTCACAAGATTATGGAAAGACACATCCATCTCATTACTAAAGGAAGTCAGAGCATAAGATTATTAATTCTGAGTAATAGCAAATGAGGTCTATTTCTCAACACAATCATTCCATCACTAAAATAAATCAGAGCACATGGTTGTGAATTCTGAACAATAACAATGTAATCTAGTGCTGGTGGTTCAAATATAAAACACAGTCATCTTATTGTTAAAGGAAGTCAGAGCATTAGATTATGAATTCTGAGTAAGATCTACTACAAGTTATCAAAATAACATATAGATCAAGAAAGGATTAACTCCATGAGAACTCAGATCTATTCAAGAAAACCTCTCTGCATCACTGATTATAGTCCATAGCATAAAGCAGCAGCTGAGCCAAAAAGTCTCCAACCCTTTGCTAATTCGACCTCTTGCTCTATATAAAGCATTTACAATTAGGATTCCATCATCAAGAGAATTCGAATTTGCCATCAGTGACACCTATTCTAACCATAAAACAAACCATTAATTAGAACTAGCTGTTAACTAGGAGTGCTAGTGACCTAATACAACTAGGAGTGTAGCTCCTTATCATGATTACAACAACCTTATCTAAGAATTTAAAGCATTATTTGACAACTTGCAACCTTAAGAAGTCGAATTTGATGAAGCCTCCCACGTGGTCATCTGACTGCTGAAGACAAACCCTAGAAATTAGGGAACATGTTTCCCTGTTTTTAGGTTTAGGATCCCTGAAAATGGCACGTGGGATAGAGACTTTATCTCCTCATCCATGACACATTTTTCGGAACTGAAGGAGGTTTTTGTAGTCCATGATGTCTAGAACAAAAACCTCTCTTGGTTTTTTAAAATACTTCTCCAGCTGTCCAGAATCAATCCTTGAAGAAGACGTGTAAAACAAGAAATTTTGATTTTGAAAAACTGCACCTACAGCAGTTTTGTAGCGCAAGTTTAGTCTTTCATTTCTCCTAGATAATAATGGATTTGAAGAAAGTAGAAGAGGTTTTTGTACTTAAGTATCTTAGGAATGAAAAGCTCTTTCACTTTTCAGAGAGGAGTTTTCCATTGCTCAGGAAAGCTTCTGGAAGTTAACTAGTAAAAACGGTTTTTCTGCTAAAACAGGCTGCTTTAGGGGTTTCATAGTGCAAAATAGGATTTTTACACTGTCTGTGCTACAAAAACGTGGATTCGTAGCTAGTTTTACAAATTCTCCAAAATCATGTGAGATATGACTTCTAAACACATGGTGAGGCTTCTAGGACATGGAATGAGGCTATCAAACTTTATTTGAAGATGGACATGAGACTCTAACCCTATGACTTAGACTCTAAAACATAAAAATGACTTGAACATGACTTGACCATGACTGATACAAGAATTGAGAAACCATGTAAGTTGTCCAAATTTTTCAAGGAAGTTTTACAGTGATAACACAGTAGAAAATCATGAGAAAAATGAATTTCATTTCAATTTCACTTCTTAGTTGTTAGATTAATCAAGTTACCTCTCGACTTAAGACTCTTGAAGCAATTAATTAATAAAGGAGTATAAAAAACCTTGAGGAAAAGCTATATGGGATTTATCATTGTTAATTATTACAATCTCTTTGTGTTGAAGACTTCTGCGATTAATATGAAATACTATGTTTCCCGACCAATGCATGGCTAAGTGATCTAATACTTTGATTGCGTACTTGCACTTGACAAGAGGCCCCCTGGAGTGCTGTAAAAGTAGAATATTCTTTGACTATGCTCATTACAATTCGTTTGATAAATAGATTTCTTTCACTATAGTCTGTCGATACATTTTATTAATTAATTCCTAGTTTATTTTTCATTTGTTTTTAACAAACAAAGCGCTCATAAAATACAAAAATATTTTATTTCCATAGTTCATTTCATTCAGCAATTTAGCTAATTTTGTTAAGTGATTTCATGAATGATGGATAGAGAGATTTTGAAGTACAACTGCACACACTAGTAATCCTTTGAAGTTACAATTCGATTTGATATTTTGTTGAAGAAGTATAGTTTTGATTTATTTCCTTCTATCAAGCAGAGTAGAAATAGTTAGAATGCTTAAATACTTTGCAATTAGAATTAGAATTTCCTTTCTGCAAGTAGAATTAGAGTTTCCATTCTACAATTAGAATTATAATCTCCTTTCTGCAAGTAGAATTAGAATTTCCTTTCTGCAAGTAGAATTAGAATTTCTATTCTACAATTACAATTAGATTTTCCTTTCTGCAAGCAGAATTAGAATTTCCTTTTTTCAATTATAATTAGAATTTCCTTTCTGCAATTAGAGTTAGAATTTCCATTATGTTTTTAGAATAAGTTGTGATTTTGAATTCATAGATTAAAATTTCAGTTCAATAATTAGAATTATGATTTCATGTTTCCTTGAAGTAGTTTTAATGGAAGGAACATGTGTGTGGGTACACTTTGATTCAATTTAAACTTCATTCATATTTAGATCAATTTCATCTTTTAAAAACCAAAAATAGAACTCCTAGAATATATTATGCACATGCACTTCATAAGTACACAAACCTTGGTTGATAATTAATGAAGTAATTTAACATTAATTAAATTACCCAACATATTCTTAGATACATCAACCGATTTCTTGAGTTCTCAAGAAGGCTTCAATTTTAAAGGTTCAAATCTAGAATCCGATCTGGTCAAAGAAGATTCTTTTATCAACACTTCTTCTTTAGTCCATTGTCCTTTATGTCTTATTATTTGTAATGAATTATCTGATGATTAAAATATACCATGCTCTTCTAATTCACAATCCGGTGAGTTGAATTTTGAATTGACCAAGATAGTGAGGTCATCCATCATGAAGAAGAAAGTAATCAAATCATCAAGCGTCCATCCCATGCCTTGCAAATTGTAGTCTTGCGTAAGGATAATTCTTTAGTTCGGGCTGCTGATGATATTTATCCGATCTATGCATCCTTAGATATGCAATCAAAAGAAACTTGTGGATTGAGTAATCTAATTGCTAAGGTTTTAAAATTTGATCAAATCAGTGATGGTTTCCATATGGATAATGGTGATCTTGTTATAAATGAGAGTAGCTATCCATAGGCTTTTCACGATCTGACTCGGGATTTACAACGTAATTATTCAACAATTAAAGGTTTCAACATTTGTTTGGGACTCGAGGCACTTCAAATTCGTTGATGGTTATGTCATGGTTATGTTAGGTTCTCGTGATCCTGATGAGAACCCTGAAAAATGTCAAATCTAGATTTTCTCACATAATTATTTTCTTTAGATTGTTTCACTGGATGTAAATTCCTTGTTGAAATATTTTCTTAATTTCCAAGTTAATTTTTATAACTTTAAAGATTTAGTTTTTGATTAGATAGATATTTTTTCTTTGGTTGAATCATCATCATGCAAATATCTCGTATCAAATCCAGGATTGGAATGTATACCTTTCATGGATGCATAAAACTATGAAGCCTACCATTTTAATTATCATTACAAAGATTATCATCGATCAAGAGCTTCATATCTGTCATATATTTCTGAGAATGATCAACTCCTATTCTTTCTTGTGAATATTGTGATGCTAAGTTGTTGACGCTACGATCAACAACCTCCAAAATTTTTCCCACACTTGAATTTTGGAGCCTAATGAGGATCTCGCAATTTTTCGTTCCATGGTGGTCAATTGATGTTTTTTTATATGTTTACTTCTAAATGTCACTTGCTCACACATGCATAGTCCTAGTTGAACATAGGAGTGCACTTTCTTTATGCAATCTTAAGAAATCATAGCACCATCCATCTAGGAAACACCTGCGCAATGTTCAACTCATTTCAATGGTTAGTTTGCACTTTCATTGATAGTCTCCCTCACTTTGGTTGCATTTGTATTTCTATGCGTTTTCCCAACTGCCATTTTTGGCACACCGACGCTTTCATGAGTGTCACTTTTACATTTATTATTGTCACTTTTTCTCCCTTTCACTTTAATAAGTGTCATTTTCATGTTATATTGTCTTTGACATGTGTCGCTTTCAATTTTGTTCACATTTTGCAAGTGTTGTATTCACGTTTTCGTCTTGTCATAGGTGTCACTTCTTTTTCTCACTCTTGCATGTGTTGCAACTTTGCGTATCACCAAAGCTAGTTATGACACACCATTTTGCATTACATGGTCCTAAATATCATTGGAATGTGTGTTAGACACATTATTATAGATTAGTGCACCTTTTGGTCACAATTGTCACTCATCATAACTTGTGTTCTAAGTGTGTAACATGTCATTTCAACTGTCGCACTTAGAAAATAGGTTTCTTGGTTTTCGTTTCAAGGTGTGATTAATGTTCATGATTCCTGTGCATCTTGCTGGCTTACATTGATGGAATTTATGTGTGTGATTCATGTTTGAGTCGTGTTAGGATGCATTTCTTTCTCCTACTATGTTGGTCCCACACTTATGCATCTTGAGAGCTCTTCTTGGTTCTACTAATGAGTGCAAGTTATGAAAGCTTCAATCCTTCACCAGGTGATGAGTGTCACCTATTCATGAGCCTCATTGATGTATCTCTTCCTCCCATAATTTTTCACTATATTTTCTAAGGTCTCCTCTCTCTCGCATTGCATTAGTACTTACTAAGATAAGTGACCTAGCCCTTTGTTGCCTCCCTTAGTGAAAAGTACATTCGAGATGAACAAGTAGCCACTTTTGGAGATAAGTGTGCCCTCCCAAGCTTGAAAACGCTTTATAATAATGAAGCACGCTTTGGAAAAACAAGACACACTTCAGGATAACAAAGCACACTTTAGAAGAATAAGGCCTTCTCTCCCTTTAAGCGCATGGCATAGTCATGAAGCACAAAGCCTTCATCCTTCCCTTAGGAAACATGGTGCATTAACGAATCATGGAGCCTTAGAGTGCATGGTACACTCACAAAGCATGAAGCCTTAGAGCGCATTTCACACTCACTAATCATGAAGCCTCTATCCTTCCCTTAGGGCGCATGGTGCACTCACAAAGCACGAAGTCTTAGGGAGCATGTCGCACTCTTGAATCATGAAGCCTTCATCCTTCCTTCTTCACTTAGGGTGCATGGCATAGTCAAGAAGCTTGAAGCCTTCATTTAAGTGCACTCCTTTGACTGAAAGAACTATGCCCTTCTAGTTCCTCTTGAGCGCAAAAGTGCACTGGGAAGGCTCGAAACCTAATCCCTTATTCCTTCA
Source organism: Pinus taeda (assembly GCA_000404065.3). Taxonomy (NCBI): domain Eukaryota; kingdom Viridiplantae; phylum Streptophyta; class Pinopsida; order Pinales; family Pinaceae; genus Pinus; species Pinus taeda. The sequence goes on from APFE031539699.1 coordinate 135,740, forward strand.
GTGTGCACCCCTTTGTCGTTCTTTGATCCTTGAGTGTATAAGCACACCTTGAACCAATGAATGGTTCTGCTTCTTGCTTCATACCTACGCCTTGGGCCATTGAGTTCTCTCTCTCTCTTGCATGAGCGCACAAGCGCAACTTGAAAGCCTCTTGTGAGCCTTGACCTTTCACTACCTATAGCACAATAAAAATGAATAGTGGAGCCTTCCTAAGCCATTGATGAGTTTGATTGTGCCCTCTTGATCAAGCCTCCTTCTTTTAACCCTCTTACTTGCCTATCATGAGTTGATCATTCCATGACCTAGGTAGTGATAGAATATATGTTTTTAAGACTGATTTCACTTTGTCATGAATGAATTTCATTGGTAGGAGTAATTTCTTAGTATGACAAGGTGATCCTCAAAGAGGATAGCACAGAGAAAGTAAGAAAGAAAACATATGAAGAAGAAGAACAAAATATATATATCATGGAGACATGAAGCATATCATGGACCAAGACACAAAGAAGATATTGCATGGCAACTCAGAGGATTTTGATATTGATCAAATACCCTTTGGAGGTGAATATAAGAGAAAAAGTGGATCTTTCATGAAGATGAAGTATAGATCATATCTACCACTAAGAATGCAAGATGAAGCAGCAAGGAAGAAAACTTGGCATTACCACCTCATCATGAAGTCCATGTCATCATTGTCAAGTTGTAACATGTACAAGTGTCATCATAATATTCAATGTGTGTCCAAGTGTCATGCCACATCATCATGTGGAATATAATGGTGTCTTCTCAAGAAAAGGAAAAAATGTAAAGTGTGTAATTCCAAGAGTCATATGTGGAATATGAAAAGTCACTTAGTCATATACGGACAAAAGTCACAGAGAGAAATCTGAAGGTCATTTAGAAGTTCAAGAGTTGTTTAGAAGTCTTAATGATACATTAGAAGTCCAAGATTCATGAGAGTAAACCAAGAGTTAAGAGGAGATGAAAGTTCATTCCTCTTGTTATAAAAGAAACCTCATAACTAAAGAAAGGGGATTTGTGGAGGCTACAAGCTTTGGAGATCTAGTCTTGGCTTCTCTACTTAGCATAGGAGAGAAAACTATTCTTTGGAGAAGGAAGAAGTGACTTAATGTTCCACTATTGGAACTGGTGAATCATAATTGTAACTATGTACTTGGATCTTTCAGCTAATTGAAATTCAATGAGCCAACACATTTTCATGCATGTATCACAAATGTTTTAGGACTATTCTTGGGATGTTGACAATATATGTTGTGTTCATATGTATTGGATAAATTGAACTATTTATGTGGCTTTGGTACTTATCATGTTGAATGTGTGTTGTATTTCCTTTAATAATCGTTATGTGAACTATTTTGCTAACAAATATTTTCATGCTCTCGTGTCTCTCTCTTAGGTTAGTATTATTACTTCCTTCTAGAGACTCACTCTCATCTCCCACTCGTGAGGTCTCCTTTTACAAATTGCAATCATTGTTTCACAATGTTAACCTAATTGCTTGTTCAAGGTCTATGTGTATAATCTCTTATGTTATCTGTTAAAACCAAGGTGAACTTTTTTGTTATGGTGGCTAGGTGGATACTATAGATGGGGCTTCTACTCCAAATAGTGTGAGGTCAAATTGGGAATTCACATCTTGGAGACCCCTTGTGTGTTGGCATATCTAGTACCATTAACATTCTGGCGCTATAAGGAGGGACAGATGTCAAGTTGTGCTCGTTGATTCCGTTTTGAATCTCTTATTTTAATGGCACATCCTCAAATAATATTCCCAGGGTGTTTTTCCAATATATCCAATGGTCAACTTTTAAACCTTGATGAGCCTCTTTATGACTTGTCTCAATTGAATTTTGATGGTGAGGATGGAATATCCATAGCCAAGCACATTTATGATTTTCTTAAATTTTGCGAATATTACGAAATTGATTATGAATATTTTTCTTGTGTGATTTTCTTCCTCACTCTTGAAGGTCATGTTAATTGATGGTTTCATACCTTACCATCTTCCTCTGTCCATTCTCTTTATCAATTCCTTAAGGATATTTAACAAACTTTTGATAGGTATGATTACCGATATGTTTATAAAATAATTAATCAACTTAGAATGGAGTCTGATGAGTCAATTGAGGATTTTTATAATCATTTCCTTCACTTATGTTGTGAGTTTCCTGGAAAAGATACAGATTGGGACTTCCTTAAGAGGAAGTTTTAATATTTTGTTCAAATCTCTTTGAATCAGTGTGAATCTAAACCCCCATATGTTCCTACTCTCACAACTCTTGTAAATCACGAGACACCACTAAATTGAGAGGAGGAACTTACCATTCCCTTTGTCCCTTGTCCTCATCCTTTTCCAATGCCAATTTGGGTGCCTCCTTGTGATAATGTTCAAGTTGGGAAATCTAGAAATCAAATTCCTTATCCATCTCCTCAATCTTGTTCTACTTTTCATGATTCATATCTAATGGAGGAAACCCTGGAATGGTTCATGAAGCCTCATGTACATATTAATCCTTCCATCCCTCAGGATGGAATTTACACTCACAAACCCATCCTTGAGTATTTTCATCATCTATCATCTCTTTCCCATGATTCCTTGCCCCTTGATCTGCTTAATCAATCTCCTTCGACAAATTTTTAGTTTTCCAATATAAATAGGGATTAGGTGCAAGTTAGTCACATTTCATAGGTAGAGGAGTGGAAATATGAGGATTCCTTCAATTTTTCTTCTCTTTTTCAAAATCCTTCATGTCAAGATAATGTTCTTTCATCCTCGGTTGATTTTGAATCTAGAAATCTCGATGATGACTCAAATGAAATTGATTTTCCTAATCAATCTAAAGTCTTGGAAAACCATCATCTTGGTGTTTCTGACTCCATTATTGTATGTGATGATGTATTCCCAAGTGTACCATTTGATATTTTGGTTTCTCAAGAAGATTTTGTTTTGGAAGATTTATACCTCAAATCTCATTCGATGAAAGAAGATATTCTTATTGAAACTTCCACTTCACCTCACTATCCCTTGTGTTCTACTTTTTGTAATGCACGTACTTCGTGCTCTCTAGGTTCATCATCTAATGAGTTTGATTTTTAATTTACATAGGGCAGTGAGGTAATTCATGATAAAAGAACAAGGTAATGAGATAATTGAATATACATTCCATTACTTATCATTTCTAGCCTTGCATGAAGAGAATTCTTTAATTTAGGTTACTCGTGAGATTTTTCCAATGTATCATATTTGGATGTTCGATTAGAAGAATCATATTGCTTTGATAATCTATTTATGGAAGATGTAAATTCTAACCAAATCAGTGATGTATATGGTTTCCATTTGGATTGTAGGAATCTTGTTGCAATTACTAGTGGTAGCTGTCCACACACCATGCATGATCTAATTCAATCTTTAAAATGCAATTCTAAAATTCTTGAAAGTTCTGGGACTCATCAAGGAGTCGAGCAATTCAACTTCATTTGATGGTTATGTCAGGTTTTCGCAACTCTAGTAAGATCCTTGAACTAAGTCAGATTTAGATTTCCTCACAAAATTCTTTCCTTTGCATGGTTTCACTTGATGTAAATTTCTTCTTGAAAGATGTTTGTTATTGTGAATATAGTTCTTTCAACTTTGAAAAATTTCTTTTTAATAGGATTGAAGATTTTGTTTTAGTTAGTTCATCTTCATGCAAATATCTTGTATCAAAATTGAGTTTGGAATGCATACCTTTCATGGATGTACGAATTTGTGAATTTGATCATTCTAAATATTATCTTTGGTTGAAGAATTAATGTTTATCAGATGCTTTTGAAAGTAGCCATCTCCTACTCTTTCTTGTGACTATCTGATATTAATTATTTTATTCATGGAACTATATATCCTCTTTAATGTCAATGAATGCTTATGTTATTTGTGAATCAAGTTCCTATTTTTCATCCACTACATCTCGATTTGTTTCATGTGTTTTCCATATTGGCATTCATTTTTAGTGATTATGATGTCTGTCTAGGTCGTAGCTAGTCACGAGTAGATGGTTTGTCACATTTAGCATTTGAGGAAGATGAGTTTGGAACTCAAAGAATTTGTAAAGTTGTTCAAACTAATATATATTTTTTGTCTCTTATCCGATAATATTATGCCTTAATCATTCCATCTGATCATGGTGCTTGTTCTAACAATTTAATTTAATTGATCAATTTCCCACTAGTGTACCTAATGATGGTTGTTTTACTCAAATGATATTTATGGTTTATCATCTCAATATTCAGATACGTGTCAAGCAGTTGAGGAACTTCAACCTCTGTTAATGGTTATGTTAGGTCCTCACTATCTTGACAAGTTTTTTGAATATGATCACATTTATTTTCCCTCGTAATATTCTCATCTTGATTCCAAAACATTAATTGAAAATTCTTTCTCCCAAGGATTTCAGGATCACCAAGAGGATTTTTTTCAATTTAATGATCCAATCTATCATCAATTAGAATAATCTTAATTAGCAATTCCATTTTATATAAGTAGGTTCCAATCTCTCTTGATGTTTACTAAGCAAGATAATATAGATGCAACTTCATTCAAAAGAACCCTTCTAGGTTTGTTTCATTGTTACTCTCGTCGAAAATGTAAGGTTGTAGGTTGGGTAAAGTCAAGTGATATGAACCATATTTATTTATTTAAGAGAGGCCTTCAATTTTTTGTCCAATATTTTCAATATTCTATCTTTTGTGTTACACATTATCATATATTGGGTGTAATTGGTCTTATATTTGTGTTTGCAAGTCAGGAACAATGGTGGCTTCATTGGAAATATTATTACACTTAGCCGTAAACTTCTAGTTGGTTAGTTTAGGAGTAGGCTTAGTTGCATTTATTTTCCTTTGCATTGCATCCATGCTTCATTCTCTCCATCTAGTCTTTACATTTGTTTTATTTTCGTGCGATACTTTTTGGTTCAATCTCCATTTTCTTTGTCTCTTGTTTCTGATTTTGTTTTGTTATGTCTTTTGTTTCATATATGTTTAATAATACTTTGCATGAAAGATGTTCCTTTGGCTCAAAAAGACAATGCGACAAAACTTGAAAAGAGAAATTATGATGGCAAACAACGCTTGGCTAATCTATTACTTCTTTTCTATATTAGGTTTATATATATTTAAAATAAATGATGTCTGAATGGAAAATATGATCCACTCAAATGGGAATCCTTTGGTCAAACTGTAAACCCCGTATCTATTCTAGGATCTTCATTCCTCAACTCAACATTGTAAGTAAATAATGTTTCCTTTTGGTGATCCAATCAAGAGAGAAGGTAAGGGGAAAATATGTTAGTGAGTAAACCAATATCATAGCTATATATTATCTTCTCTGAAGGAACAACCTCTCTTTCTCTCAATAAGTCAAGATCCCTATTCCATAAATAAATAAGTTCTTGAGAACAATTCTATAAATAAAATAAATAAAGGGTGAAAGAAGAGAAAGGTTCCTTGTGCAGAGAGGCGAAACAAGTAACTTCACTAGGGTAATGTTCAAGCTCACTAGGAGTGAAGCAATTCTTGTGTTCCTGTAGTGACTCCACTAGGGTACTGTCCAGGCCTACTAGCAGTGGAGCAACATCAGGGATGAAAGCTCATACTATGACTATATTAAAATTTCATTTATATATTACCCTTTCCTAGATCGAAACAATTATGATTCAACAAGATTTGATGATGTGTTTAACTGGGTAAGGGAATGGTTGGGACTATACCTCTAACTTGGTTAAGTATGGAAGAAAAGGTAATTCGCAAGATGAATCAATGCTTCATGAAAGAATGAGACCTTTCACTTAGAGAATTAAATGTAAATAGAGAAGCTAGAGTTCTACCAGTGTGTAACAAAGTGTTAACGCTGCGACCAACACACTCCAAAAATTTTCCCACCCTTAAATTTTAGATCCCACTAAGGATCTCAAAAATTTTCGTTTCATGGCCAATTGATGTTTTGTGATATGTTTACTTGTCAAAATCATTTTCTCATAGATGCACAGTCCTGGTTGAACTTATGAGAACACTTTCTTTATGAAACCTTAAGAAAGCATAGCACTATCCATCAAGGAAATACCTTTGCGATGTTAAACTCATGTCAATAGTTAGTGTTCACTTTAATTGATAGTGTCCCTCACTTCGGTTGTGTTTGTATTTCTATGAGTTTTCCCAACTGTTATTTTTGGTGCATTGCTACTTTCATGAGTGTCGCTTTTACGTTCACGACTGTCGTTTTTTCTCGATTTCACTTTAATAAGTGCCATTTTCATGTTATCTTCGCTCTAAAATATGTTTCTTTCAAGTTTGTTCACATTTTGAAGGTGCCATCTTCATGTTTTCCTCCTGTCGCAGATGTCACTCCTGCAAGTGGCACACCTTTTCGTATCACCATATTCATTTCTGGCATACCATTCTGCATTACATGGTCCTACATATCTTTGGAATATGGGATAGACACATTCTTATAGCTTAGCACACCTTTTCGTCACAGTTGTCACTCCTATTGTAACTTGTGTTCTAAGTGTGTAATGTGTCATATCAACTATTGCACTTAGAAAATAGGTATTGCTTGGTTGTCATTTCATGGTGTGATGAATGTTTGTGAGCCTTGTGCATATTATTAGCTTGTATTGATGTCATTTACGTGTATGATCCCTGTTTGAGTCATGTTAGGAATAATTTCTTTCTCCTACTCTATTGGTCCCACACAACGATTTTGAGAGTTCTTCTTGGTCCTACTTGATAGTGTGAAATTTCTTGGAAGGTGTACCAAAAACACTTCACTTAAGTCACTAGGTGACAAGTGACCCTAACAACAAGTTGATGGTTGCTAACGATTTAGATTTGCATTAAAAATGGAAAACCTACAACAAAAGTATAGACGATCCATAATAGAAAGAAGCAGTGAAAAATATCCAATGTAATAACCCAAATGGAAAGACTTTAATTGAATAAATATTTGATTAAAAACACGTGGTGAAGGAAATATACAGATGGGTCTGTAAGTCCCCCTCCATGGGATGGTTCCTTTGATGTCCTTGACACTTCAGAAAAATGACCTTCTCTCTCAATATATGAAAAACCCAAACAAAATGTGGAGAACGCAAATGGGAGCTCAAGAAAAAAGATGATAATGGTGACGATGATTATGATCATGGCGAAGAATGAATGAAAAACCCTCCTATTTATAACAAAGTATTGAGTTAATCGCAAAAATGGAGAATAATAAAATAATATTAACCAAATCAACATCTAACCACTTGGAATACTTTATTATATTTATTAAAGAGGGAAACGATATTTAAAATAGTTAAAAATCTTTATTTAAAAATAATTACCAAATAAAATGTTTTATTAATTATTTCGTGAGAATTTAAGAATGGTGTGAAATCAAAATAGTTATTAAATAGTGATTTAATAATTATTCTAATAAAAAAATAAGAAAAAATAAAATAATATTGGATTTATTTAAATATTCCTAAGGGATTTAATCAAATATGGCAAGGAATAATTATTTAAATAATGATTTAATAATTATTCCTAGAGAAAATTAAATAAACAATGATTTATCTAAATATTTCATGGTTTTTTTAATTTAAATCATAAAGTAATTTAATAAAAGTGGCTTACTAAATTATTTTCTACAGTGAAAGTGATTTCACTATGGAAAAATTAAATCTACGTGGTGTATTTCGATCCACCTAGTTAGAAATGGCTAGGTGATAATTTTTTGGTGATAACAGATTCCCCCCACACATATGAGTGTTAGGAACAAATCAGATGACCAAAATATGTTGTAGATTACACTTCCTTGAGAGACCAAACGAGGATTCAAATAGAGAGAGAAAGAACCTAAGCAAGTAAAGGACAGACAAACAATAAAAGGGGCAAGACCTACTAAACTGATAGAAGTCTCCTTTTATGTGGTAGTGCATGATCTCAAATGAGGCGGTGGAGGTATACCCATACCCACTGAGATAACTACATACAAAGAATAATGATAAGCCCAACAATGTGGAACTGAGCTACAAGGTACATGATACATGATACATATATACATTGGCATCAATGGGCCAAAAAATAATACAATGGATCCCATGTACATAATGTGCCAAGAAAAAAATAGGTCAGGACTGAATAAAATAACATCTAAGTACATGAGATATAATTCCCCTCGAGATTCCATGGTGAGGGGGAATCACAACCAAGGAATCCTTGTTGAATAGGAAAGGGATCGAAAGATCTGAATGGATCATCTAAAGGAGGCATGCATGCTCTGGGCCCTACAACCAACAGAAACCAAACCCATCACATCTGCGGAATTGCATCTAAGGTTCGATGAAAATCTGTGATCATTCAGGCATGTCGGGGGTTACCTGAAGGGCCACCCACTCATGAGGTCTGGAACATCTCACTCATACCCGAGAATCACTGGGACAATCGTCTGGATCACCAAACCGTCAAGTGTACGAATCTCAATCGTGCGATAAAGAGTTGATGTCGAGCACATGAGAAACAACCAAGTCAAAGGGAAATAATGAGTACCTTTTCTTGATTCGAGGCACCAAAAAAAGATGGAAGATGGAACCAAGGTACACTGCCCACTAGACCACTCTTCTGGAATAAATGTCCTGAGGTCGACAGAAGGGGGCCTACCAAAGTTAAGGCAATAAGGAATGTTCAACAAAGGCATGAGGGATCATAGTAGAGTGGCTGATGGACTGACACCAGGGATGATGATGGAATGAAAGAAGATGGGTGGCAGATTGATGACTTCCCTTGTCAGAGCATAATAAGGATGGTTGACCTGGCAGTGACCGGCTCGATTCCAAAGGGGATTGTCAATGACTCAAAAGGGGGTTTGGCAAAGACGGAGTTGTACAATTCGAGGCCAAATATGAGTAAAATGGGAGAGATGTGATGCGACGACAGATGAAACACTTTAATGGGACACAAGGGGACTTGGAACAGACTCCATAATTATAAGTGGGACTCATCTTTGATGCTCTAAACAAGGGTGACTCGATGATGCTGCCACGTGGGGGAGGCTCAGAGGGGACCATGAAAACATGAGTAAATTATGGTTACTCATGACGAAAATTGACATGTGAGTCAACCAGTGCAAAGATAAAGTGGTACCAGATTACGGGTGGATCAAATGAAGAAATTTGATTTTAAGAGGTGACAAAGTGAGACCTCATGGAAAAAATGGCTTCCATGTGAAGTTTCAAATTACCAAAAACAAAGAGATGCCCATTATAGAAATCAATGAGATCCTTCTAATGGTGTTTATTTTTCATCAAACAAAGCTACGGTTTGGTCGCAATAGGCAACAAAAAAACTAGGTTTTTTCATAGAAAAGGGTTTTTTGCCTCCAAATCCAATTCATTTTCATAGTAGTTGTGGAGAATTTGGAGAGGAGGAGAAGGTCCTAAATCTCGTGGAGATCATAGCGGAAAAACCAATGGTCAGAATCAGGATCTGTAAGATGGAGGTAGGTGGCCTACCCTTACCCATCATTTTTAGTGGATTAGATTTTCATATTAGGGCTTCAAATCCCTGTGGGGGACCCCTTCTCATCCTCATGGTCACAACACACTTTTGGGGGATTGATATATGCTTTGGAGTACATGAATGGGGCCCACAAATGCATCCAGCGTTGTTGGGATGGGGTCCCCTGGGTCAGTTTTGGGGTTAAAAACCCAAGTTTTGATGTAAATTTTGTAAAAATATGTAAAATCTCCGCGATTTTTGGAAGTGGAGCACGTAGAATGTTAGGAATCGAAGGGGTTTTAGCCACTTGCTTATGTAAAAGTTGATTCAGTTTTGAGATCCACCCATGGTCTGCGGACCATGGGAATTGTATGTAAAAAGCTATAAATAGGTGTGTCTTAGAGAGTCTAAGGCATGTCTATGTTTGAGAGAGGGAAAAGGGGCAAGTAAGTAGTGTGTAGATAGAAAGAGAAAGGCTCCACAGCTGAGTGCGTGGAGGCCTACATAGAGTTCGCAGTTGAGTGCGCAGACCCCTACAATTGAGTGTGCAGGGTAATTTTGAGTCTGTAATACCATATTGAAGATTAGTAAAGAAGATTGTTGAAGAATATTTGAGTTTATCTGTTTACTTCTATTATTTATGTTACGATATATATTGTAATGGAATAACGTCTTTATGAAATATTGATCTATTGATGCGCAAATCTATGGGATAAGTTGTAATAACTATACGCAATGCATGTTAAATACTTTTGCGAATATTATAATACATTATGTTATGGTTATTAAATTCTTAAGTAGATTTGTGCGAGCTTAGATCTAGGGTTATTTTATGGTGTGCATAATTGGATGATTCATCTGTTAAGGGTCTACAAAGTTCTATCATAGACCTTCACAAAGGTCTAGAGGCTACTAAAGGAAGTTGTAGTACCAATCCCTAGGGGCTTATAGATCTGTGCAGAGGAAGCTCTAGGTCAATAAAAGACATATGTTGATCTCTGGATGTGAAAAATTCGTTCTAGCATCCCCCCATGTTGCTTCGGGTGAGACTTTGGCCTGCGCTACGTGGGTTGATGTCGAAAGGGCTAGTAGTGTAGGGTTTTGTTTGGCAAAATTAACTCTAAACTTGAGTCAGGACCCACTAAGCCAACAAATGGTTATGTTTCCAGGAACAAGATCTTCTTAAGGAGATGTGTGATGTCGCATCACTGGAATTTGAGCAAGAAGGAGATTGAGAAGTGGTTGAATAGAAAAATTCACAAGTTCACGATGTAAGAGAATAGGAACCTGCGCATGTTAAAAGAGCAGTGGTTGGACAAATATTTGTACACAGAAATACATGCAATTTTCTTCTTCACCTTCCCTATTGAACTATACGAGTGGATAGCTAAGTTGGCAGATGACCAAGGAAGGGGGAAGTTTGATGGTCCAATAGTGTGGACTCCATAATTGTTATGATGATTAGAAGCCTTTGAAGACAAGATCACACATGCTATGGACCACTGACTCGATCAGATAAGAGGAGGATTTGTTACATAGTTCACGGTTGATACCTCAGTGAGCTACATCGAAGCAGAGCAACGCTTGTTCAAGGGACCGTGAGGTAAGTATCTAAAATATATGAATACTTGGATTAAGATGGTCTTGTGTGAAAAATGGGTTATGACATTGCCTTGATGTTTGGAGCTACGTGAAGGGTCAAACTCTTTAGAAATCAAGAGAAAGCAAGTCCTAAATATATCCCATTTATTGGACCTCCTTTGAGTGACGATGAGGGAATGGTACAAGCCTCACTGTGGAGTGTTGTCCAGATGATAAGATAGGGTTTTCCACAGATACATCATCCATCCACTCCACCTCCACCTTCACCTCCAGAGCATTCCCCTCTGCTAACACCTGCACCACCACCACCATCGTTCAACATGTCGAACTCAATCAGACTACCAATTTTCAAGGGTATAGGGAGCAAAGATACAGATCAGTTCTAGTTTATTGTGAATGTTGTCTGGACCACACATCAGATCATTGATTATAACATAAAGAAGGCGCAAGAGCGTTGGATGATTTTGAAGCGATAGCTATCATTGACAAAAAAACCCTGTACCCTACGCTCCTTGGAATTAACTGGGCCATAGATATGAATGGAGTCATCAACTTGAAGAAGAGGACAATGTTGTTTTAAAGGAAATCACTTCGGGTGGTAGTATCATTGGGCCCTGCAGAAGGACTGCACTATAGAGAACTAGTGCGCAACTATGAAGAAAGTGATGATGACTTGGATCAAATCTACAAAATAATTGTGTGAGATCAATATTGGATTAATCCTATAGCTGATGGACAGATTGCATGGGACTAGGAAAGTTATTGTACTCGGATTCATATGAAGAGCTAGAGCACTAGCAGAATAGGCTGCATGAAGTATTTACAGTGTGATGCAACATGATGACTAAATCACTGCTCTATGTGTCATTAGAGGTAAGGAATTTTCCCTATTATGACTCTTTAACTGACGTAGATAAGTTTGTGGATGCCTTTGAACGAGAGGTCCCCAAGGATCATCGCTTCCAAGCACTAGATTTGGCATTGTGCACTACCAGCGGATGATGGCGAGTTACGTACAAGCGTATCTTTGATTAATGGTGGGACTAGAGAAGGATGATGAGGTTGTGATTTGTTCATCCTAAAATATGACTAACTGAGAAATATGATGGGAGGAATGATCCACACGATCATCTAGCGAAGTGGGCTAAATATTATGGATTGGAAGCACAATCAGAGTGGGTACATTTGTTTTTTCATACTCTAGACCAAGGAAAATTTTAAGGATGGAAATCTATCTTAAAGTTTAGAAACCTTGGCGAATCCCACTAGTCCATAATATGAAATCTATAAAATGTTTGGAGATATTTTTGTAAAAATATTCAAATTTATAATATTTTTATATAGTCTATATATAATTTTTTGGCAATTTTTAGGGTAAAATAATTTCATTCTATAAAATTTGGGTGAATCATTTTTACAAAAAAATGGAAATTAGCGAATCTTTTTTTCGAAAAAAGTATAGAAAATTAGCCCATGGGCGAATATTAGCCCCTAAAAGTCTCCCTGCTCTAGACAAAATTCCTATGAACTGGTATCTGGAAACGGAGCTCCGGCATGGCACCACAGAGTGGGATATATTGAGGGAAGGATTCTTAATGACCTTCAGTTTTAAATATGGGTTCAAGAGCATTGATGAAGCTCTGCAGGAGATTAAGTCTGCGATCTTCAGAATTCCACAGGATCTATTGGAGTTGGTTCAAACTGATTGGAGCACCTAGCTGTGCCATGCGCTAGAATGCTACAATGTGACCGTTGAGGGGGATGATGAAGATCCAAGAAATATAAATATTCCAGAGGTAGAAGGCCATCGTGTGGTCGAAGGTACGTAGATAGAAAATTTAGAAATCACTGCGCCGTTGAAAACCAAGCAAGTAAACATTGGTACTGAAGCAGAGCCAAAATTTGTGAAGATTGGGGATTACTGGGATGATGCCATAGTGGATAAAGTTGTTGAGATACTCTACAAGTACCAGGGTATTTTTCCCACCAAGTTTTCGGACCTGAAGGGCATCATAGGTGACTTGGGTGTGATGAAAATCACTTTGAAGCTAGATGCAAAGCCTGTTAAGCAAAGGCCATATCGCCTGAATCCTAAGTATAAATAAAATGTTCGCTTGGAATTAGATAATATGCTGGTAGCAAGCATCATCAAACCGGTGGAAGAATCTGATTGGGTGAGCCTGATGGTGGTCTAGGAAAAGAAACAAAAGGATGAAATAAGGATTTGTGTCAATTTAAGGAAGCTCAATGAAACCTGTGTCCATGACCCATTCCCAATGCCATTTACAGATGAAGTATTGGACAATGTTGGAGGGCAGGAGGCCTACTCGTTCAATGATGGGTTTTCTGGGTACCATCAGATCAAGATTGAGCTAGAGGATCAAAGCAAAACAACCTTCACAATAGAATGGGGTTGTTTCCAGTATACTATAATGTCATTTGAACTTAAGAATGCACCTGCGATATTCTCTCGCATAGTAATAGTGGCATTTAAGGAGTTCATCCATAAGTTTTTGGAAGTATACTTTGATGACTGGACAATATTTGGGTTAATGAAGTGCCATGTAGCAAGCATATGCTTGATGTTGGATATGTGTCGCAAATACCACATCGTGTTGAATCTGAAGAAATGTTTATTCTGTGTCCCCTTTGGGATTCTGCTGCGTCATGTGATGTGCAAGCAAGGGCTAATGGTGGACCCTGATAAAATCGCAGTGATAGTGAATTTGGAAGCCCCAAGGATTGTTAAGTAGCTGCGCGCAACATTGGGACATACAAGATATTATAGGAAGTTCATCAAGGCTTATGCTCAGATTACCACGCCCATGGATAAATTGTTGAAGAATGATGCTACATTCTGTTGGGATGAAGAATGTCAGTGTAGTTCATATGTCTTAAAGGAGAAGATGGTCACTGTGCCGATTTTGGTCTTCTCTAATTGGAAGAAGGAATTCCATGTACATGTTGATGCCTTATGTATTGCGTTGGGAGCAGTGCTAACACAGGCCAGTGAAGGAGAGTTGGACCATCCTATAGCCTTTGCAAGTAGGAAATTTTCAAAGGTCGAGAATAATTACTCAATGATGGAGTGTGAAGGAATGGCCATGGTGTATGTGCTTCAAAAGTTCAGGCACTATGTGTTGGGAAGACACTTCAAAATGTACATAGATCATTCTGACTTGAAATACCTAGTCAATAAGCCTATGTTGGGGGGGAAGATCTGCCAATGGTTGTTGTTGTTCTAAGAGTATGACTTTGAGGTGATTGTGAAGCCAGGAAGGTTGAATGTAAGACTTGACCATATGTCACGGATCAAGATAGGAGAGGAGCCTACCAATTTGGAGGAAGGGTTGCCCAATGTGCAACTCTTCATGGTGCGCATAGCGGATAACCACTTTGTAGATAGTATCCATGTTTTGACTAGAGGGATGGCACCGAAAGGGTATACCAGTCAGCAAAAGAAGGAACTAGTAGTGTGTGTGGCGGATTTCTCAATGATTGTCGGACGTTTGTATAAAATGGTTGCAGATGAGATATTGGGACGATGTGTACCAGATTTTGAGTGGAATAGCATTCTCGCTGAAGCTCATGGAGGGGCTTCAGGAGGACACTATTCAGGAAAAGCGACTGCATAGAAGATTTTGCGCACTGGTTTATGGTGGCCTACATTGCATAAAAATTCCAAGGCATACTGTATGGAATGTAATGCATATCAATGAACCGACAGGCCATTGTGGAGGGACGAGTTGCCACTAAATCCTCAAGTGTGTTCACAACCATTTGAAAAATGGGCGATTGACTTTATTGGGTCAATTTAGCCCCCAGGGAAGAAAATTGGTGTGTGATACATCATCATCGCAACATAGTATTTAACCAGATGGGCAGAGGCACAACCGGTTAAGGATTACATAGGGGATACAATAGCGAAGTTTTTGTTTGAATATGTCTTAACTAGGTTTAGCGGCCCAAAGGTGTTGATGATTGATCATGGTACGCACTTCCTAAACGAGACAATCAACGTGTTGATTGAGGATTTCTAGGTCTATTACCAACAGAGAACACCATATCATCCTCAGGCTAATGGAACAGTTGAGGCATTTCATAAGATTTTGGAGAACATACTAACGAAGATTTGTAACACGCAGCAGAATGATTGGGATGTGTGTGTACCTGTAGTGTTATGGGTGTGCAGGACTACTTGTATAAAGTTGATGGGACATACCCCTTTTAGATTGGTCTATGGCCTAGAAGTTGTGATTCCTATGGAATATATCGTTCCTAGTCTATGCATAGCATCTTTCACAAGCGTTAGTGGCTAAATCTACCTCAGGCTAAAGGAAGGCAGGTCTAGGGTAACATCAAACCACATTTAACCTGGTAGCTAGCCCTACCAGGTCGGGAGAGGGCTCTCTCCTTGTAAATCTCAATTAGAATATGGCAACTAGGGCTTGAGATGACTGAGAATAAATTCTGATTTTAGGCTAGGTAGAGTAGATTAGGGTTTCTGGTTTGATTTTAGGTTTTGGTTGCTGGATCAATTGGAGAAGGCAGATTGGATCTGGGAAATCAACTCAGGGATACAGTCATGTCGTGTGGGGCAGGGTAGACAAGAGCTTATGTACTAGCAAAGGATTGATATGGTAGAGTAAGACTACTGAGGAGTTGAGGAGGGCACAAGAAACTACGAATCCTCTTCAAACAGTGAAAACATTGAAAACTAAAAGCATTTCCAAGAGAAAGCACTGTAAATCAGTGTATTTTTTCTATTCACCTTGATTCATTTAGTTTAGAAGAAAGAGAGAGAT